>JBBCBC010000028.1:15794853-16094875 GCA_037126765.1 Stenogyne calaminthoides
ACCATCTTCCTAATCTGCATTAATACACCCAATCTAACTTGACAAAAACTCATATGAGACAGTCTCATGCATGAGATGGGGTTCAATTTAGCACAAATCACGCTCACTTGTTCCAAAGTGTTGCGTCAATGCCCAAATTATGTCATGTCTCACTGTGAGACCGTCTCATGCAAGTGTGACTCATTTTACTTTTAATCTTTGGACATTTTCATGGCGTAATATCAGATGGGGTGAGTCGAATTTAAATTATATGTATTTTGTCAATTTATTCACTTACAGCTCAGTATGAATTTCTCTTGTTATTTAATTGATGAATGTTGATATATTTCCTGTTTTTCTTATGCCACCTCTTTTGCTGCATATGTGAAGCATCAAAGTCCAATGAAATTGAGTTCATTTCTTTGTAAAGGAAAAAAGCAGTCTCAGCAAACATATATGTTGTTTGGATGAGTCGATATTAACAAAACGGAATGAAAATCATGAATATACTACTGGTGGTACATCATGGAATAAGGATAGTTGTTGTACCAAGGTGCATGCATGTTGTACATCATCATCGGTTGATTATGGTGGTAGTCATTGCTGTTGTACCGTGGTGCATGCATGTTGTACATCCTCATGGGATGATTATGATAGTCATGAAGTGGGAACCCAAGATAGGAACTGAGGTAGGGTGTTGTAACCTGGCAAATTCATAAGAATATTTTTTTCAATTTGAGGAAGGGCGTCGTAATTTGAGAAACTCGTGATAATATCATTTTCTCCTTCATCCATCTCGATTTCGGTTGTTTAGATAACTAATCTCCCACTCATCTTTCCCTTCATCTTCATCAGATTCATCTTCTTTGACCCAGTTATAACTTGAGGATGGGTCCTTCCAAAGCTTTGCATGTTTTCCAGATTTAACCAACTTGTTGATCAATGTCATGCATTCTACATTTCCCCATGCGCTCACTTTCTGCAACTCCCACTCTATTTTCACTTTGTACACGCCTACACAAGAACAAACAAACTCATTACATGTAAATGTAATTCATCCAACTTATAATTATCCTCACCTTTTTCTTTTTCTCACAAAACCTTCCTATCTATATAAATTCTTGGGGTGAGGCGATGTAATGTTTCAAATATTCAAATTAAATCAATGCAATTCATTCACTTACTCACTAATTTGGTTCATTTTTTTCTTTTTTTATTAATTGGTACATTTTGATCCATTTTATGTGAGATGGTCTCATATTAGATTGACTCCGCAATAACAAGTTGCATGTATCAAAAAATTAAAGATAAGCGATAAACATCTATATTCAACTTAATTCCTACCTTAAATTTCTCTCTCTCCACATAAACATATATTAAATGAAACATCCAAGTATGATTTCATCAAATACCCTTTCAAAAAAAAATTAAAAAAAAATCACCAAATACCAAAAACCACTAATATTACATAAAACATCTATGTTCTATGTATACTTTTACTAAATATGAATGTACTTTACCTTCAATTTTTCCAATAATTTTCTTTACTTTTTGCTTGCAGTCTTGATAGTGAATGTGGACCTTCAGAACGTGTCTCTATAAATCAAATATATTAATATGAATATGCAATGGGAACTATATATTAATTTTTTTATAATATTAATTAAAAGAAAAGATAAATGGGATTAAGTGCATGATTATTGACCTTTATCTTTACAAACTTGAAGTTTTCCTCCTCGTCCTCACCCATTTTCCACTTGATGGCTTGCTTACTTCCTTCACTTATGCTAGTGTGAAAAATGACTTGTTATGTTTCCTAAACTCATCTATATATATTCCACTTTTAACTCCTCATTTCCCTTGAAAATATGTTCAACTAATTCCTATTCCGTACAAAGTACAAACTAGTTGTAGAATATTCCAAAGCCTGTATATCATGCAGAATACACCTCTAAGTACTAACACACTTGACAGTTGCACAATTTTAGGATGAGTAAATAATGATCACTGAGATTATAAGTAGGCCTATCTTAAGACAAACAATATGCCCTATACTATTCATTAGGTTGAAAATTTGTGGATCTTTTGCAGATCAAACCAGGCCAAACAAGATTAGAAAAACTTACGGACAAACATATTTTAGAATTATAAAAATTAATTGAGTTTGAAAATCATCAAAGAGAAATATGCAAATATTTCACTATATGGTTTTTTTTTATATAAATATATATGCAACTCCTTTCATTCTTTTTTATTTGTGTCACCCCTTCCATATAAATTGTTCAAAATACAATTTTGTCGAATATTGGTTGTGACTTTATTTTTAGCAGTGATGCAAAATCCAGTCTAGGAGGCGCCTAGGAGCTAGGCGGTCGTCGGCCGAACCAATTTTGACTAGGCCGTCAAGTCGGGAGCTAGGCGGGCCACCAAGTTGTTTTTTCGTGCGCCAAAGTGCCAACACTAAGATATTATTTGATAATGAGAGACTTTGTTCTTAGAATAAATTAATGATAAGACAAAGATTGATAATTTTCATTACACTAAAATTTCAAAGTATGTATTTGTTTAGTTTTTTATGTTAAATTAATTTTCTTGTACTCTATAATGGATAATGAATATAAAAATAGGTGTTTGAATTGTTATCTTGATTTAGGCGGTTATATAATGAATTTGTTAATTAATTTTGAATTGTATTTTTGTTAAAATATCGATAAGTAGTAAATAAAACTCATTTAAATGAAAAATATATAATAATAATAATAATAATAATAATAATAATAATAATAATAATAAAAATCGATAAGTCCCGCCTAGGGCGAAATTTAGGCGCTAGGCTATCCTCCAAATCCATTCGACTACCGACTTTCTCGAACCAGACCCTTGATTTTTAGAGGTTGTGGTGATTGTACGTTTGTTTAAATTTTAGATTAAACATTATTGTCTTCTTGATTTGTCATTTGTTGGCTAGATTAATAAAATTGGAGGCACACTTGCATAAAAACGCATGGATGAGATACTAAAAATTTAAATAGGGTATGCACAGTTATTGAAAGTTGAAACACTAAAAAAAATTCAAAATCATGTAATTTAAATGAAAAGATTTTTTTTTAAAAAGTATAGTAACATAAATAAAATATACACAATCTATAACTTGAAAACATAGAATATTTACAAACAATTTTTTTTTTCATTTAACAAAATATTATAATTATTCTCGATGAGTTCTCATACTTTGAATGTGGTTCAAAATGTCATTATTATTTATTTTTAAAAATATATTTCTTTATGTTAGTACCTAAGCAATCATTCAAAAATTATTTTTATTTCTAGCTTGTTCTCCAAATAACTAGTCGTTAATGAGAATATTCTTTCTGTATTTGTAGTTGCCACAAGATGATGAACACCATCTTTAATTATAAGCAAATATATAAAACTGTATATTTTATACTTATTTATCTAATTAAGTTCCATGGAGATTAGTTTTTCCAATAATTTTCAAGCCCTGAGATCTATTGTTTCTTCTCTTATCATGAATAAAAAATCGACAAAATTTTCAAGCTCATATTTAAGATACAATAAATCAACTCTTTAAAACTAAACAAGATAGAATTCAACTGTGTAAGAAAATTTAATTTGTCGGAAGAAGAAAAATGAGATGGGTATTTCGACTACGACATTACCCGATATAAAATTTTTACAATTTATTAACATATTTGATTCATAATCTAAAATAAATATGGATAAAAATTCATATGAGACGGGAAACAACTTAAAATAAATTACATCCATCATTCCCAAAGTGTTAAAGCATCAATGTCCAACTTATGCCCCGTTTCACCGTGAGACCGCCTCATGTAAGTGTGCCTCATAAATTCATAAATAATATATACACATGTTTATGCTCATACCACTCTTTAAACTAACTAAATAATATAATATAAGTAGTAATATTTTGAGGGAGAAGAGGGTATGAACTTGCATACCCTTTAATCATACTCCATCCGCCTCTAATGAGACGGTCTCACGGTGAGACGGGGTATAAGTTGGACATTGACGCTTTAACACTTTGAGAGGGGTAGGTGTGATTTGTGCTAGATTGTACCCCCTTTCATGCATGAGACCATCTCATATGAGTTTTTGTCATAAAATTGTACTTTCAAAATTTTAATTGGCGATTATCCACAATCTTTAAAAAAAAAAAATGGAGCCCAAGTCTCAGCTGAGCGTACGTAGTTTAGACACTTTAAGATATAAAGTTGAAAAACTCATTAGTGTAAAGTATAATTTTTCTCTTTTGATATTTGCACATACTAGTCGAATTTACACATTATATGGTCGAATGTGCAAATTCAACTACATATATGTAAGTGTGATTGTACCTTAGAGTAATAATTAAAAAAAATTGTACCTTAAAGTAATAATTTGAAAAAATTTGTACCTTGGAGTAATTTTTTCTTGAGTAATCATAGTATGAAATTTATACCGTTACAGTTACAAACTAATATCACTATATCTGTGAACTGATATCATTACACTTATAAACTAATATCATAATATTAAAGGCTACTGGTATTAGTATATAAGAGTAACGATATTAGTTTATAAGTGTAATGATATCAGTTTCATATTATGAATAAGTTTCACAGGAGAGTTTATGAATTTTCTTATAAATACTTATATGTCTCGAACGAGAGTATTGTGAGGGAAAAGTCTAGAGAAAAATAGTGAATAGACTTTTCAACTTTTCGTAGAGTTTTTGCTGACAGAAAACTTAAGAACTCGCTTCAAATAATGGCTAAGTAGATGTAGAGTGTTAACTTCAGTAATCATGTTACCATGGTTACACAATTTTCCCAGCAAGAAAAATTAACATAAAATTTTGAGTGACATAAAGTGAATAACATCCCTATGCATTGGCGCTCCAATATATATATATATATATATATATGTATCACTATGCATTGCACACTGCAATTAAGCCACAGCTAAAGTGTAAAATAATAAATACTTTCTATTGACACAATTGAAATTAGTAAACTAATATTTTTAGTAATATAGCTAGTATATCGTTAAAATTATACGCATTAATTGGACGTGTAATTGTGTAAATAATGGTTTTTTTTAAACATTATTTGTAATTTTTTTATTAAAGTGGAGATACGTTTTTTTAAAACATTATTTGTAAAATGTAATTTAATGATCTAACTCCCGCCTATATTGATCGGGGTGGGGGAGGCACAAGAATCTAATTCCTTTACGACAACTTAAAAGTCAAGTTTGTCTTCATTTTTGAATCTTCACATTTTTTTTTTTTTGATTTGACGACTCCCCCTCTTTCACCTATTCTTTCCAGCAAAGGTTGATACTTTAATGAGATTAATATTTGAGGCATATCATTATACATATAGGTCAACCACGATCCTTCAGTTCAGATGTTTAAAATTACATAAATTCTCATTTAAAACTTGTTCATATTATGAAAATGATACCATTGTAGTTATAAATTGATACCATTGCTCTTATAAACTAATACTTATAATATTTAATGTTATGATATCAGTTTATAAATGTAATGATATTAGTTGATAAGTGTTGATATTAATTTAAGAGTGTAATGGTGTAAATTTCATGCTATGAACAAGTTTCGACGAAAACCCTTGAAATTATTTGCAAAGGCAAACTTGAAATTATACATCGATAATATGAATATGATAGATTGAGGTTGCGATGTGATTACATTTTCTCTACGATTATATATGTATATCAATTAAGACAAAAACTCATATGAGACGGGGTATAACTTATCACAAATTATATTCACCACTCCCAAAGTATTAAAACGTTAATGCCCAACCCAAAGTGTTAAAACGTCAATGTCCAACTTATGCCTTGTCTCACAATGAGACTTCCCATGCAAGTGTGCCTCATCAACTAATGGGAAAGAAAAAGTTCGAATGAAATTAATAGATTAAAACAAAACGGGTGTATTATTCGTAATTACGTTTTGACAAAAACTTTTGTAGACCTGATTCATAATATGAACCTTGTTTTTAATTCATGTGCATTTGAACCTATCCAGGATATGATACGAGTCAAGTTTAGTAGATTTATTAAATATGTTGGAATTGGTGAAATGAGTCAAATAATCCAAGTTCATAGCATAAATATGAGTTTGAATCACAAATGATCACATAACTTTGGCCTTAAATAAATTTAGTCCCATAAATTTTTTTATCGTCGATTTAGTCCCAATAACTTTGACAATGTCCAATTTTAGTTCCAAATCGGCCGAAACAACGTCGTTTTTCCATTTTTATTTAGGGCTTTCCGGCGGATGTTGTGACTTGACTGCCACGTGTACTGTCACGTGTATTTTTAAGTGTGTTTGACTAATTATTGCCGTCAATTCTGTTTTAATTTTAAGTTTAAAACTTTAATTTTATACACCTGAAATTTCAACTGTTATAAAAAAATACACGTGACAATCCAGTCACTGCATCTGCCGGAAAGCCCCAAATAAAAACGACAAAAAGACGTTGTTCCGGTCGATTTGGGACTAAAATTGGACATTGTCAAAGTTATTTAACTAAATCGATGACAAAAAAAACTTATGAGACTAAATCTATTTGAGACCAAAATTATGAGACCATTTGTGATTCAAACTCTCATAAATATGGTTCATGGAAGACCAACTCTTAGATTTTTGTTTAATACACTTATATGCATAATTGGACCGAATTAAAAATAATTTTATATTATAAAATAATATTATTTTTAAAAAAATTAACGTGCCACACAATAAAAAATACATATAATTTATAAGTTACAAAAAATATGATTATACGAAAATTGAATGAATTAAATCAAATTAAATAAATATTTAAAATATATAATTTAAAATAAAATTAATCATATAATATTATTTTTTATTACAAAAATTATAGATAGAATAATTATTTTTTACTTTATAAATTTTGTTGGAAGACTAAAATCAATTCTAATAAAACTAATGATATATATAAAAAAATTAAATAATATAAGATATATACCATAAATAATCCATTTTAAAGAATAAAGTATTTTGAAATAGAGTGATATAGAAATCAATCATATAGACTCGTAAGGCGAGTGGTCTGAGTGAGGTTGGATGCCAAGCCACAACCAAAAAAAAATTGTGTTCACCGAAGCAATGTAATGAAAAATATTAATTTATATAAATTAAAATATTTGTTTATATGGTGAATAGTATTAAAACTAGAGATGTCAGAATGGGTCGGTAGGTCAAGCCGGCCCACAATTCACTTCAACCCACATTTTTTGTGGATTTTGACGGATCAACATACTGAGGGCTTGGGTTGAGAACAACTCAACCCAACTCAATCCATAGTGGGTAGCGGTTTATCCCGCGGGCTTTTTCTAATAAAAGATTATTTTTTTATATGTATTATTTATAATAAATTTTAGTGTAGGTCTTCGATTAAACTTGTTAATATCATTAAATTTTTACCACTATACTTATATAAACTAATATCATAATACTTGTAAACTGAGATCATAAAATTAAATGCTAGAGTTATTCACTAATACACATTTGGGCTTGGATAACTGTTAAAATAGCCCTTAGAGAGCGGTTATAACAGCTGTCCAAGTAACAACTGTCCAAGCTTGGACAACTATTAAAAAACCGTTATCCAAAAGAGTGGGCTTGGACAACGGTTTTTAACCGCATTGCAAAGTTGGGCTTGGACAGCGGTTCATAACCGAATTGCAAGTGTTTGGCTTGGACAGCGGTTTATAACCCCTGTCTAATTGATATGATTGGACAACGGTTATAAACCGCTGTCTAACTTATTTTTTTTAATAATTTTTTTATTATTTTAGATAGCTGTCCAATATCTTTTTTTTAATAATTAATTTATATTTTAAAAATCCTATAATAAAACCATAAACCAAAACTTATATATACGTCTAATACCATAAACCAAAAATCCTATAATAAAACCATAAACCAAAACTTATACCACATATACGTCCAATACCAAAACATCAAATAAATAAACTTACACATCATGAAATAAATAAACATACACATCATAAACATACGTCCAATACACCAAAAACATGAAATATATATCATCACAAATATATAATTTAATTACATGCTACCAAAAACTTCAAACAACGATCACTCAATATCGTATGAATATAAGAATCGATTGTAAAGGTACCTCGTCCAATCGTTTTTCCATTTCTCCAGTCTTTTCTTAGATAAGACTTGAGCTCACGTTCATAGACAAACTGCAAACAACGAATCAATCAATATAATATGAATTTTTATTCAATTAATAATAATTTAAATAAATAGATAAATTGACTTACATTGAGAGGAATGTTCGTTAGAGAAGTGAGGATTATATCTTCAATAAAGCAACACACAAAATGTCCACAATGTTCATTATCTCGTTGCCTCGGAACCAGTTGATTAACAATTATAATCACGTATTACAATTATGATTTCTTTCTATTAATTTGATAATTTACTAACTTAAATTTACCTTAATGTTAATTCAGTTCACTTTATTTAACTTAGATCTTGAACCTTGACTCAGAAGGCGACTCCGATACATCGTCATCACACTATTATTATTATAATTAAAAAAATAAAAATAGATTAAATATGCATAATTTTAAAAGTAAAACAAATCATTATATAGAATATTAAAAATGAACTTACGCTTCCATATATGAAACGAGATTAGGGCGATTTGAATGAACTCCATCCTGAGCTGGGTCCATAAAATACACACTTAATGTATTCATGTGTATGGCGACCAGCACCCAATGGTTTCTATATTATATTGAGAATATTAAAATTAACTGCAAATTTAGCATATATATGTGCAAATATTATAAACATTGTTGGGAGAAATCCTAGCAGTCTCCTGCCTTTAAGGTCAGTTGCAGCTCAAGACCCCTCGTTCGCTCGATTAAAGGCATAGTTGCGTGCCGCCCGTGGTGCCTGCTGCTAGGTATGGGTTAAGAGAATTAAAGTAGCACCTCACTACAAGTCCGGGCTTTTAGTCTAGTGGCAAGCGCTTGATCCTTCAATTGGTATCAGAGCAGTGGTTCTACAGACCACTGGCTTTGAGTATCATCGATTCTTGAGGAAGAATCTTTGTGGTCAATTGAACAGATCTTGAAAAATCGTTTTTAAAACTCATTCGTTTTTCCAAAATCACTCAGCATGGATAATACCTCCAGTATGTATCATGATCTGCCGAAGTTCTCAATTGATGAGTATGCAGATTGGGCCATTTATATGTGCAACCATCTAGGTTCGATTAGTGGCAGAATGATGGAAGTCATTGAAAGAGGACCCATCATCATATATCACGACAACCCTGCAGTTGGAGGAGATCCAGACTTTGCCCCGGGAAGTCTTGTGCGAAAAAAAAGCCCAAAATTTGATGGATGCAGAGAAAAGGAAATCAGATACTCTAGATACAATCGCCAGCATATAATCATGAAGACGATGGATAAAGTCACCAAGGAGAAGATTAAATATCTCAAAATCATGAAAGCAATGTGGGATACTCTAGCGAGATATGCGAGGAAATGATCGATCAAAGACAAATGACTACAAGTTTAACCGGTGAAGTTCAAAAACCGAAGATGTTTGCCAACAAGACCATCAACGAGCTCGATGGAAGGATTACTATGTCGATGAATAAGCTACAAGAACTTGGTAGAGATGTCGACAAAGATATCAACTACAAGATCTTAAGATCTCTCACCAAGAAATGGGACATGAAGGTCACGGTAATCAAGGATTGCCAAGACATTTCAAAAATGAAGCCGAGTAGCTTGTTCTTAAGCCTTAAAGCTCACGAGTTCGATTTAATCGAAAGAGGACAAGCAGATGAAGACGAGGCGCCCGCTGAAGCCTCAACGTCTAAATCAGTTGCGTTTAAAGCAACCAACAGCAGATCGAAGGTCAACAACTCGTTGGAAACATAATAAGTCAGTAATGAGACGCTTCTACGCTACTGTGAAACTAGAAAAATCAAATATTCAACTTGGTAAGTATCGAAGATTCTATAAAGATTATCAACATAGTCGAGGAAGAGATAGGAGATCGCTTAATGTATCTCCGTAGAAAAACCAGATCTGATGATCGAAGAGATCACAGAGATGAAAAGAAAAGAGATAATCTGACTGATGAGAGAAGAGATAACAGATCTGACAGAAGGAGTTCAGATTACTATCAGAAAGGAAAGTCACCTGATAGATCCTACAGACGGAGTGACTCACCTGGAAGAAAAGGTTCCGTGGATCAAGGAGCGTGCTTCAACTGTGAGAAGCCAGGTCACTACAAATACAGATCGCCTGCACCGACGCCAAAAAGAAAGGGGAAGAAAAGAGGAAATGTAAGAGAGCAACGTTATAGGGACAGAAGAGCCATGGTCGCTGACACATCTGGAATTGATGATTCCTATCTGCCCTCTGAGGATTCGGGGTACTCATCTCAGAGAAGATTGCCCCGATAAGCAAAGTCTTTGTTGACTTCTATGAGAATGAAGATCCGATATTCTTCGATGACGATGAGATCTCGCTCGATGGCCAAGGAGGACCAATCCGAGGTAACCTCCAAACCTTCGCTTTTGTTCCGCTTTCACACCGCTATTATTAGCACACTTTGCCGAGATTGACCGCACTCTTCTACAATCGAGCAATTGCTTGATGATCTCTCCAATGCAAGAGACACTTATGCTATAGTGGAAGTTTAAAATGACAAGCTAAGGATCGAAATAATCGACTTTGTTAAAGAGAACGATCTCAAGAAAAGCTAATCAATCAAATCTCTAAAACCTTTCGAGAGGCAAATCGAGGAACTTAACATTCTCGAAAGTTAAGTCTTCCGATCGTGAGAAGCAGATCAAAGATCGACTAGCAATTAACAAACAGCAAGCTGATGACTTCAAAATCCTTCAAGCTAAATTTGATGAGCTATTCCGACTACATGAGAGTCTAAAATCTTCTGAGGATAATTTGCGCAAGAAAATAGAGGTTTTCACAAAGTCATCTAAAACCGTTTCAAGACAGAACACCTATTTTCGAACAACGATTAACAAGAAGGGACTTGGGTATGAGAACCCTTCCACATCCTCAAAAAGCCCCGCTTTGATTCACTTCAAAAAGGTGTAATCAAACGAAGTTTAAACAAAGATACACTAAAAAGCCAAACTTGTATCTAATAAGGAAAAAGACACATTGAGCGGGTAAAAGGCGGTGCCTAACCGAAAGGAAAAATGAAATGGACCCCAACTGGTAAAACATCAGCCGAGGAATCAACAGAAGAACCCAGTTCTTCTGAAGAGACCTCAACCTGATCAACATATTAGGCATCAGAAAAGACAACCTGTAAAAAGGAAGTCTAATCTGAGACCCAATCAAGGTCAGCTGCCGAATAAGCAAGCTATAGGTAAACTGCAAAAACCACCTATGCCAAAAAGATATGAATCTTTTGATGGTAGCAGTCGTACCTACCCTTATAATCGAAAAACCTGTGGTCAGCCGCACCACCAACCACACTAGATGAAAATAAGACAAACAGAAAAGATAAATCCCAAGTCTTCTAAGTCACCCAAGGTTCACACTAATAATCATACTAATCAGAAAGCATATAAAGAGACGTATGATTATGTTGATAGGTATGGGAGACAAATCAGGCCTTCTGATATAACTGATCTCAATAGAAGTGCCCTATTTGTATGGATCCCCAAAACCAATCCTAACCCCTCAGGACCCAATCCAAAAGGGGTACCTAAAGCCCCGATTTGATTGCGTGTTTCGTGGGGTCCGCCAACAAAGGAGGTGTGCAAGCAACTATCCGGTACATCGATAGTGGATGCTCAAGGCACATGACCGAAGCAAACACCTCCTCGACTCTTACATAGAACAAAAAGGCCCGCGTGTACTTTTTTTCGGTGATGATAACTTTGGTTATACCAAAGGATTCGAACCTTAGAGAATGATGATGTACAGTCCAACGAGTCTCAGATGTCGAAGGTCTAAAGCATAACCTATTATCGGTTTCACAATTCTGCGACAACGGATTCAGTTGAGTTCTCGATCGATCAATGCACTATAAAAAATCGAGCCACTCAACAGATCTTGCTAATCGGTTCAAGGAAAGGGGACGATCTACACAAAGAGATTGGAGCAGTTGCCGAGAAATGCATGCACGATTGTTAAGAGTTCCAAAAGTAGCGGTTGGCTCGCACAAAAAGAATGAGCCATCCGAACTTTAAAACTCTTAATAAGATAAAGAAGGATGTCTTTTTGTGGAAGGTCTTCCGAATGAAGTATTTTCTAAGGATCAGACATGTGCCGCATGTCAGAAGGGAAAACAGGTCAAAACTTCATTCAAGGGAATTCTGGACCGCATCCAAAGAGAGTATTGCAAAATGCTTCATATGGATCTATTTGGACCAGTTACACCAGTCAGTCTCAGCGGACACAAATATACTCTGGTAATCGTGGATGACTATTCCAAGTTTACCTGAGTTATATTCTTACATAAGAAGAATGAGACGACAAATCGAAGATACCCGAAAATGCTTAAAAGATTACAAAATGAGAAGGGTGTCGGTGTAGTAAAAATCGGATCGATAAAGGTATGCAATTTACAACTCTTTTATAACTGATTTTTGCTCTAAGTTTGGTATACAACATGAGACATCAGCTGCAAGAACGCCACAACAGAATGGAGTAGCAGAACGGAGAAACAGAGCACTCAAAGAAGTTGCTCGCACGATGTTAGTTGAACATGCAATACCAAGCCGTTTTCAAGCGGAAGCTTATCAACACCGCATGTCATACTCGAATGATGTCTCGACTAAGGCTCACTACAAAACACCCTATGAACTATGGAAGGGCGTAAAAACCTCGTGTTTCTTACTTCCATGTTTTTTGGAAGTGTAAATGTTTCATACACAACAATGGGAAGAGTCGGTTGAAGACTTTTGAGGCCAAGTCGGATGAGGGTATATTCTTAGGATATTCCTCATCTAGCAAGGCTTTCGGGGGTTTACAACAGTGAAACCTAGTTGTGGAAGAAACACCCCATGTAGTCTTTGATGAAACATCTTACGAACAAGAGAAATCGCCTCGAAACAAGATGTACCGATCAACCAAAGACTGATGCTCGTAAAATGGATCAACTAACGATCAAGGAAAAAGGATCGAAATCGTAATAAAGATACATTCCAGATCTAGTCGATTCACCGGATCAATCGATCCTAAGGTACGGAAAAACTGTCGATGAAGAAGCCGGCACAAATGAGACAAAGATCAATCAACCATCCGGTTCGGGGGAACACCGGAAGTTCCCCGCGAACGCACATCAACACATGATGAGTCCAACAATTTGAGACATGTTCTTATCAAGTGGATCATAACTCGCACCACTCCCAATCGCTAGTAATGAACTATTATTAGAAATGGATGATGTTCTCCAAACCGACGCAAATCGAAACGAAGGACTGGATAACCACCATCCAACCGATCGATCATCGGAGACCCATCCGATAGAGTTAAAACTAGACATCGATTGGTGAAAGTGCCATGTATTGTCAATTATCCGCCTATGAAGGAACCAACAATAGTAGAGGAAGCTCTACAAGACGCAAGTCGGATTCTAGCCATGCGCAGAGGAGCCGAAATAGTTAGAGAGAAATTAAGTTTGGGAACCGTGGACGCACCAAATCATCAAGACGTAATTGGCACAAAGTGGGTATTCAAGAACAAGAGAGATGAGAAAAATGTCATAACCAGAATAAGGCAAGACTTGTTGCTAAGGGTATTCACAATCGGAAGAAATGATTATGATGAGACCTTTGCACGATCGCCGCCTAAAGCCATTTAATCAAGCTTAAAGCATATGCTTCCCACGAGGGTTCACTTTGTGTATCGATGGACGTAAAGAGTGCATTCTTAAACGGGGGGTACTAGCAGAGAAGTTTATGTCGAACAACCTCCGTGCTTCAAAAGAGCAACCAAGTGTACCGTTTTAAGAAAAACTCTTTATGGATCAAACAAGCTCCTCGAGCTTGGTATGATACACTCTCCCGGCTTCTTGATAGATGGTGGGTTCACTAAAGGAACAAAGGTACGAACCTTATTCGAATAGAAGATGGAGAAGATATTCTCGATGGTTCAGATTTACGTGGGACGACATCATCTTCGGATCTCCCAACAAGAGTCTATGTGAAAGATTCAAAGAAGTCGATGCAAGGGAAGTTCGAGATGTCCATGATGGGTCAGATGAGTTACTTTCTGGGTCTGCAAGTCAAACAAAGTACAGAAGGGATATTCATCTACCAGGCAAAGTACACTAGGAGTTTACTGGCTAAGTTTGGAGTTCAAAACTGTAAGGAAGCCAGAATTCATATGTTGATTGGATTCAAGATGGATCAAGATGAGGATGGTCAGAAAACCAATCAGAAAGAATATAGGGCTCTCATTGGATCTTTACTATACCCGATTTGCCAAATAGACCGGATATCACTTTTTGGCAAGAGGTGTATGTGTGCGGTTTCGTGCAAATCCAATGCAAAGCCACCTAGAAGCAGCTAAGCGGATTCTTAAGTATCTGAAGGGGACAGTAAACCTTGGTTTATTTTACCCATCAGATGATAATCTAGAGCTTAGTGGGTATTCTGATTCTGATTATGGAGGTAATAAGATTGACAGGAAGTCAACCTCAGGAACTTGTCAGTTTTTAGGAAGTAAACTAATCTCGTGGTTTTCAAAGAAGCAGACATCGATTCTTAGACATCTACTATTGAAGGAATATATATGGCTACAGAAGTCGTTGCTCCCAACCGCTTTCTGCTTAGTCGGCGGTGAGGATTATAACATTGTAACTAAGAATGTACCTATATTCTGTGACAGTAATAGTGCCATTGCAATCACTCAGAATCCTGTTCTACATACAAGATGCAAACATGTGGATGTCAGACATCATTTTATAAGAGATCATGTTGAAAAGAAGAATATCAGAATGGAAAAGATTCATCTTGATATACTGAAAAGTCGATATTCTAACCAAGCCACTAGTCGAGATCGGATTCGAGAGAATTATGCAATGAGCTAGGGCTTCGGATCTTGGAGAAAAAAAGCACCTAAAATGCTTGATGGATCGTTCTCCGAACCAAATTTGGTTAAGAGACTAACGAGTTAAGAGGAATCGATTGAGTTTGGTATCTCAATCGATCGTAAGATCGATCAAGGAACTGATATGAGAAGACGATCAGATTTACGGATTATCAGATTAAAGGAACTGATCAGATTAAAGGAATTGATCAGATTAAAGGATTATCTGATTAAATCAGTTTGGTTATTTCACACTTTGTAAGTCGATTAAGCTGATATTCAACAAGCAAGATTCACAAGATTAAAGCTTACATCGCATAAGAAAACAGGAAATTTACACAACGATGGAATAATAGAAATTTTCATTGATAAAGACCCGAAGGTCAGATTTACATTACAAGTTACAAGTACAAAAGGACCCGGAGGTCAATAAATAAACCCTAAACCCTAAACCCTAAGCCTAACCCTAGAAGGGAGGGAGGGAGAGAGATTTTAAATCTGATGCTCCCATTTTCCCCCACTTAACAGGGGTGAGAAAGGCTTTGAAATGATCCTAAAGCCACTCGTAGAAGCTAAAATCAATGGAGCGAGAGCGGCCTTAATAGGATTCTAAGCCAGAAGCCCTTAGACCTGAAGTCAATGGGCTCTCCAGCTGTTAAATGGAGCACATGTGCCAAGAAAGTGGTTCAAAGACCTTATGGGCACATGTGTTACATGAAAAAATTGAGTTGATATACGAAGATCAGCTGTTGTCTGATCAAGACCGTATATCAAACTCATGTTTTATATCAGACTGAGTCTGTTGATGCTAATTCTGTCATCTCGATAGACACACAAGATGCATACGGTTAGGAGAAGTGTCTTCTCAGTTGCGACAGCAGATCCGCCGCTTCGGTGGTAGAGAAGCTTGGCAACAATTGTATGTGTAATCTTTGATGACGACGAAAGCAGCAATAAGGGACACACAAGGTTGATTTGAGAAGCTGAAATCATTGAAAAAGGGGTAAAGGTTTTTACCGGAAGTCTCACCGGAAATAAAGGTTCACCAGAATGCATGATTTTATAAAGAAGATAAGTATGGTGAATGAGTTATGTTGTGTAAAATATTGGTCCAATTTATAGAGGCCAAGCAAGGGTGCAAATGCAATTTTGAGTTCTTAAAACCTTTTAGAGAAATTTGCATCACAAGGACAGCGTGTAGGAAACACACGACTGATAATTGGATAAATTTACGGTGATTTGACATTACGAAGTATCCAGACTACTATTACACATGTCAAATCGTGCCAACTTAGGGAATCGAGACTACTATTCAATTCTTCAAGAACTAAGTTTTGGCGGTAACACTTATCCCAAGAATTTGACTTGGTCTCGAGTAGAATCGATTAGGTCAATCAAATCGATTAGATAAGAAATCGATCGATGAGGAAGATCAGTTGAGCTTGATACCTCAACAAATCAGATATATCACCAATAAGAAATCGAAATATCGGTTGAAGGGGAACTTCAACCCACCAAAAAAGGATCGAAAAGGAAATCGGGACGCAAAGTGAAGCGGATCAGTTGAAAAGGACAGTTGGGAAATTATAAGGATTAGGCAGAAAACTAAGATCAACAATTGGAATCAACAATTACAAGTGGTATTGACTGATTACAATATCAGTCAACCAGATACGCTTTTCTATTTCCTTGTTTACTGCTTACTTATCTGTTTTTATCTGATATTATTTGCCTTACTGCACTCATTACCTTTGTGACGTATTTCCTGCAAAACATTTAATGCGGACGTGGGGTACTTGTATTAATTGCCACAAAATGTGCTTTTAAATCCAAAAGGCAATCGTACGTGCTTTTCCTGACCACACGATCAAAACCGATCAATCTGGATCGTTTAACCTTTTCAAACGATTGATCTTCCAATCTCGGTTTTCCCTCCTCCTCCTTATAAGTTTCATCAAAACCCTACCAGAGTTTTCTTATTCTAAAAAAACTTGCGATTTTTTCTCTGAAAACTCAAAATTACTTTTCTGCTATTCAAAGTGTTTTTCTTGCGATTCAAACCTATCTTTCGGAAAAATAGAATCTGGTAATTTCTGGTTATTTGATGATTTTCTTTTTCAAAATCCATTGATCACATAGATTATGTATCTATATGTTATCCTGCGATATGCCTTATCTTTTCATGATATCCGTATGTGTTTATCGATTACTAGGCCTGAGAATAGGTCTGATAATCAATATTTGATATCTTCATGATTATGCACAATTTTAATCGAGTCTATCTTGCTGTAGATGGCCACTCACGGAATGGGAAAGATAATGTGCAACTATGCGGATCTAGCGGCAAAAATTGTCGATGACAAATTCGTACAGTTTGGTACTACGCGGGATCCAGAATCCATGGAAGTTGAACAAATCCTGAAGAAAGGAGGCCTTGAAAAATTTTGTGCTGCTCACTGCAATCCAGTGATGCAATATGAAGCACTCAAATTCTTAAGGAATATGAAGGTGGATACGGACACTCCTGGAGATGAACTGATCTCTTCAGTCAACGGAGAAGAGATCGATCGGGATTTAAATCTTGACATATCTCGTCTGCTCAAATTTTGCGAAAGGAAGAATCTCGCTTTGCTCACTCTGAGGAGAATGAAGATGAGATGATCAGAAACGAACTCTTCAGAGAGGCTGACAAACATCAGACCGCAGGTTTTGTCAGACCGATGTTAAAAAGGAAATACCGATTGTTGTTTGATATACTGTCAAAAACGATCATGGGTATTTCATTCAGCCCAGATGCTCTAACATCCGTGAAATTATACAAAGATGGTCAAAGCGATAATCGATGAAGCCAAGAACATCAATTGGCATGGCTTCCTGAAGGCCATTCTGCTCCAAGAACATGAGAAATTTGGAGTTAATGAACGGAGGCAGGTCTATCTGAAGAAGAGGATCAACAATCTCAACAAGGTTGCAGTTATTCTGAAAGACAAACTGCCAAATCTTTGAATGGGACGAGAATGGATCAAGTCCTACAAGGCCTTCCTCACAACCACTTGACTATATATGGGCCACTTTTGATGATATGAGGCCCACTCCTCCAAAGGTGAAGAAAGGAAAAACCAAGGAGGCAGCCACGTCTACACCAGATGCTCCCCAAAAGAAAAAGAGAAAACTGGTGAAGGCTCAGGAGAAGAGACCGAAGAAGGCAAAACAGGCCTCAATGACTCTGTTTCTGGAAGATGAGTCAGACGAAGAAGGAGTGCCAGAGCAAACTGATGAGCCACAGAAATCAGCCGAAAAATCAGACAGGCATGCTTCTCAAGTTGAGAGCTCCCCAGAACATTCTGAGGGAAGAGCCAGAGACAAACGATCTCCTTCTCCTCAATCTCGAGCTGATTCGCCACTCCGAATTATGGCTGTTGAGCATGTTTCTCCTTCTCTTTCACCTGCCGGCGAACTTGACAGTTCATCAGTTCGCGAACTAGAAAAATCACCTGCTGCAGAGCCTGACGTAATTGCTTCAACAACAGAAGAACCTCTGCGGTGTTCAAATAATCGATCAACTTCCGCCTACTCAAGCGCCACCAGAACCCTCCACATCTCATCAACCGGAATCTGGTCGATCTGAACAAATAATTCCTGAGTCCAGATCATCCAAGACCATCACCGGGAAAATGGTCAGAATGCAAATTGAACGAGATATTGATGCGATGTATCCAGAAATCGGTAGCCCATCCCATTATCGAGAGAGGAAGTTAAGGAGATCCTCACCGGAAAGATCTCCTGTTAAAAAGCTTCTCGATTTTATGATGATTATAGAAACGTATGGGAGGTCTTGATGAATTTGCGATTTTGATTTCGATATGAAGAAATGCTGCTCAAGTAGATCACCACCGAGCCGATAAATCTTTGAATCAATTAAAGCTCTGATCCACATGAAGCTGGGGTTGACTGAACAAGGTGAACTGGAGATCGCCAAGAAGCTCTCAAGCGGATGTTCCTATGAAGGATGTGGGAGTTGCCAATGATAGTGGAATCGTGTCTTTGCGCTTCACGACCAACCACTGGAGGCGCAAACAACTGAAAGAGATCAAGTGACGCAAAACATTCCTACATCTCACATCACCGCTGATCAACTTCAGGAGATCAGATCATGTCTCAAAGATCTCCTGAAAGAAGAAGTTGAGGGAGTGATAATTGATCAGAGGCAGATTGGCCTCAAAGAAATAACAGATCAACGGGAATTAGCTATTTCCCAGATAGAGGCAATCAAAGACCGCTCTCCCAAATCGTGACTAACCCGTCTCACGAGCTTATAAAATCGGGTTGATGACAAGCTAATTCAGGTTGATCAACAACAAGTTTCTTTTCTGATGCTCACTGAAAAGCTAGAATTGACTGAAGAGAAACTTGACAAATTGATTCTTACCCTCTCTACTGCCGTGGAATCTGTCAAAACTGAGCTGATCTCGAAGGTGCAAAGTCTAACTGCTCAAGCTCAAGGTTTATCTGTTGCAGATCTCAACAGGGCGATATCAGTCAGCTTTAGATCTCTGACTTCCCACCTCACTGCTCTTTTTGATCAAACCAAAAAGGGGGAAGGACAGAGTGAGAAACCAACTGACACGATCAGAACAACAGAAGACCTGATTCAGACAGTTGAATCCTATGGACAAAGACTAGACCATCTGGATCTCTTTGCGAACGAAATTTCTGAAAAGATGGAAAAGTCAAAGGCAAGAAAGGCTGCTGCGGGTGCTGGGACATCACAACTGATACCAGTCACTCAGACTAAGAAAGTCACAAGAAGCATAACTAGCCAAATTCAGGCCGATAAAGAACTGGCTGAGAAATTGTCCAAAGAGCAGATTGCTGAAGAAGCCCGAATTAGTGAAGAAGAAAGAAGGGCAGAAAAATTGGCAGAGGCAGAAGATCTGAAGAAGAAATTCAGATCGAGGGCGAAGAAAGGAAAGGCTGGAAAATCTGTACCAGAACCTCAGCTGCCAGCAAGAGTTGATGAGATCATTCCAAAAACTGCTGCACACGCTGAGAGGTTTGAGGAATGGAATAAGATCAGAAGTGAATGACTTCTAGATGCCTTTGTTCTAGATCTTGTTCCACAAGAAGAATCTCCAGATGCTGAATTCCTCAACTGGTTAGAAAACAAATATCCAGATTTTCTGAAGTATCTGGAAAATGAGGCCAAAATAATCAATGTAAAAATATCTCGCCAAGAGTATGATGTGTTAGATTACTCGAAGAAGGCAGACGGCTCATTTGACAGACTGGCATTTCAGAGATTCTATTTTGACATCCTGAGCTAAGCGCGCATAACTGATCCTCAGCAGATCAATGATGTCAAATGGAAACTTTACCAGATTTTCAACATCCCTCAAGATCAAAGGGAAATGCCAGAAGGGTACAAGCCTAAAGAGTGAAGAATCAGAAGACCTCTCAGGATCAGCTGTTTTTAAATTCAAACTTTTCTGATGTAATATGTAATCGACAAATCTAATGAAAGAAAAGTTTATTTTCTGATCCTAAGACAAAATCTCATTGTCTTCTGATTATGTGCTCTTTACTGTTCTATATTTATCAACTGTGTTTGGTTTCTCAAGGTGTTTTGGTTTCATCAAAAAAGGGAAATTGTTGGGAAATTTAGAGTTTTGATGAAAGTTCTAAAACACATGTAATTGGACCCGATCGGACACGATCGATGATGTTTTTATTACCTGGTTATAGGATACCAGGTTGATAATTCTTTGATAGAACAACTAATGTAATAGATAGGTCACATATTGAGGGGGAACCTCAATATGTATAGGTCAGATCTGAAGATATGAAGAACAACTTGATATCCGATAGGCGAGAAGGCAAGAGAAGGACAGAAGATCGATCGATCCGATCAAGTCGATATCACACATCTGAAGTCATGAAGTTCAATCTCAGAAGACTTAAAGATCAGATGACTTCCAAAAGATCAGACCAGAAGACCTACATCAGCCGAGTCTGCTAGTTGAAGCTAAGACAATCGCACCAAAGACTCTATCGAGTAGATGATCGGTTTTTGATCGATCGGTCAGTCACCACCAGTGAAAACTGATGTTTCACCAAAATCATACGTCGATGATCTGAACAAGAAGAATGTCAACCTTAGTTGGAAGAACAACACTGAAAAGTGCTTCTGTTAACCAATAAGAACGAGACACGTATGATCGGAGCCGGCAATTACGGGATTTGGTGCTGCTTTCTCTAACGGCTATAAAAGACAATATTCACTCTTTCGGCCATGCCATTCCTGAAGCACGTCACATCAATCCTGCAAGTCTACCAAATATAGCCTGAAATTCAAATTGCTCTCCAACGGCTCCTTGATTTCGAGGTCTATAAATATGGGATCACACTTCAGAGTGAAGACACGGAAACACTGAAACAATTAAGAAGCTCAAGCTATAATCAGATTTCCGCACGAAGAACACAAACTTGAAGATTATTTTCCTAGTGTTCATCCCATAAGTTCTTAGCACATAAATCTTTTCATCTAGCTGATAGGCTACTTATAAACTAGAAAAGATTTCAAAGTTGGAACCAAAACAATCTTACCCAAACCCAAAGTTAGGTTAAGTTGTTTAGCAAGATTTCAGACTAGGGTTTCTAGTTCTGATTTCTGGTGTCGGTTGAGTGAGAACTCCTTAAATATCTGTTGGTGTACTGTGTTGGACTAACACAAAAATCTAAGTCCAGTTGGTTTAGTTGGTTCCCCTTGTGATAGGGAAGAGTGGACGTAGGACTGGTTTGTCCGAACCACTATAAATCTTGTGTGCCTTTACCTGCTTTGATTAACTGCTTTACACATCGCACTCCACTTAATTAAAGCCGCATACATATTCTAAGTTAAGATCAGCTAGCACCAAGCTTCTGATCTGATCAAGTTTGACACTTTAGTCAACTGGTTGAAAGATTGACTTTGGAATCTGATTTATTAAAATTGGTTTTTCACACGGGTAAAACTTAGCTTCCGCACAATCAGTTAAACTGATAGATACCGAACTAATCTACCTTCAGGCGATTAATAAGTTAGATATCAGTCCAAACTGATTCACTTGCACTCTGATCAGGCTAACTGCCATCACACCTGATCTGCACAAAAAGTTTTCAGAAGTCTATTCACCCCTCCCCTCTAGACTTCTGCCCTCACAAAACCCGTTCGGGACCTACAATTGGTATCAGAGCACAGGTCACGGGTTCGAGTCCCCCATGACGCAAATAGTGGTATGTTTGGCGAAAGTCAGAAATCCTAGCAGTCTCCTGCCTTTAAGGTCAGTTGCGGCTCAAGACCCCTCGTTCGCTGGATTAAAGGCATAGTTGCGTGCCGCCCGTGATGCCTGCTGCTAGGTATGGGTTAAGGGAATTAAAGTAGCACCTCACTACAAGTCCGGGCTTTTAGTCTAGTGGAAAGCGCTTGATCCTTCAAACATGAATACAAATTTTAACGAAATGTTTATTGCACTCACCCCACATTTGTTGGCCAAAAAATGAGATGATCGCTCCCAGTTTGATTCAGCATATGATTAACTAACCCATCCATGGTCTGTACCCTATCACCCATTATGCAAGACACTTGGGGGGAGACGAAGAAATACATTCCACTTGCTCGGACATCTCTGGAGAGATATACCTCACCCAAATATCTTTAACCAACATATATACGCTAATTAATATTTAAAAAGAAAATTAAACTATACAGAAAGTGAATATTGAGAATTAGTAAACACATACCTGAGGTAAAGGGCTATGGTGGTTGCACTCAACCACTCGTCATTCAAGACTTCACGCACATGTTCCTCACTGACGAATTCTTGGAAAATATTCTGATGAAAGTGAGCAAGCATGAGAACTGTGACGATCTCGAAATCATTAGACGATACCATCCGATGTACCCTAGACTGTACATAATCATCGTGATCTAAGTCTCCAGTCGTGGGATAACCAAGTCTGCACGCAATGGAGTCCCTTGTTCTCCCCCCCTGACTGTCTAAGACACCCCTCGATTTCTCTTTAGCCTTTTGTGGTGATTTCTTCTGAGGCATTTGTGGTGTCGGGCAGATTCTACAATCAATTTGTAATATTATTTAGAACCACAAATAAGATAATGAACTTTAATAACATATATTTTACACTCATGGTGCTAGAGACCAAGTTGCTCGGTCATTCGATGAAGAGCCCGACCGTTGTTCCGACTGTGACGACTTCATCGATTGGTTTTGGCACCGCTGAATCCTCTTGTCTGGCTACGGGTACATCGAGTGTGACCCTCATACAACCAGGAGTGATGGGATGACCATGAATCATTCCATGGGAGCTGTGCAACGTTTCTGTGGCCACCAACCAATCGGGATCTGTAGCGATCCCAGCACTACCAACACTATAATCCATATTTTTGTATGATTTTTCTGGAATAATGTTGCTGAAAATGTAAATTACTGGTAGAACAAGATGAAGATTTGAAGAAATTGGGAGAGAGAGAATTAGATAGGAAGAGAGATAGTTAGAGGAGAGAGAATAGTGTAAATTTTTCTGATATCTCATTCATCGACGCAGTCATTTTTATAACAAACAATGGGGTCCACACACAGATGGATATTCCTTAGGTAAATTTAATGCAAAATTAAAATAGATAATGGAGATTCTAGGTCATTCTAAATGTCTGGGCCCAACACTGAGAAGCCCAACTTTTCCTCGTTCAGATAATTACACTCAGGCGGATTTGACTCAGGCGAATTCTGCTCGTTCAGATATATCCACTCAGGTGGATTTGGCTCAGGGGAATTCTGCTCATTCAGATACATCCACTCAGGTGGATTTGGCTCAGGCGAATTCTGCTCATTCAGATAAATCCACTCAGGAGGATTTGGCTCAGGCGCATTCTTCTCGCTCAGATAAATCCACTCAGGTGGTTTTGACTCAGACGCATTCTCCTTGCTCAGATAAACCTGAGCGCCCGACTCTTCAGCATCCTTTAACCTGAGCGAGCCCTCCTCATTCAGACTAACCTGAGCGCTCGACTCTTCAGCTTCCTCTAACCTGAGCGAGCCCTCCTCATTCAGACTAATGTACTCGAAACCCCTCTTCTCCACTGACACTGACAACCCCAATTTTATCTCTCCTTTCGTTCCCAACTCATGATCATGACAATACTCCCCCGTTTTTGAGATCCTTGTCCTCAAGGATCTAAGTCGAGTACAACTTATAGTTGCATATAGATTGCATATTTTTGTATAATTTCCTAGTAGACCATTCTCACCATGACCCCATGAAAGAACTTGTGATTTTGAATAGTGCAGTACAGTAACTCCCAAAGCTGTGCTCGAACCTGATGCATTTACAAACCTTGGAGTAGCAACAACGTAATAATAATTGTTAACATTTTGATCCATAATTACCAAGAATGAGTAAGATCTACCCACATGGATATCCTTTGTAACTTTTACAGGCTTCACAGTCCAATGAAAATACTCAACATCCCAATATGTAATACCACCCCTGATATAATTTTTCACATAATATGCATATTTTTCTGAGCTTCCCTGTATAATATCACTTCTTGATTTAGCAACCCCAAAACTTCTAAATATCTGAACTATCTCTTCATCTGCAACTTTTCCAACACCAAACTCAAGCGATATCAAATTAATAAAATCAACAACTCGGCTAATCAACCTAACTAATTCATAAACATCACAGCCAGCTAGATACACCACTTCTACAATAGGCAATGGCTTCTGATCCTTTCCCATCACAATAACACCTCCACCCAGATTTCCATATCTGCTGCTACTACCGAATTCACCAAACAACTCAGCATTCCCTTGTTCAACAGCACTCCTGATACAAGTTCCTCCACAGTATTCATTCCTTCCACTATCAACAAGTCCAATAAGAACTAAATTTGCAGTTGAAGGTATCATTGAGGGTCCCTTAATAACTACTAAATTTCTAGCTTCAAGAAAAGAAGTTGGGATAGTTGCCTCACCTTCCGAAAACTCACTTCCGGAATTAACAAGTTTAATCAAGCTTGTATGATCCTCGAGTTCCACGAATTCTAGCAACTCTTCGTCGTCCATCTTATCTTGAATGTGTTGCTTGATTCTTTCATAGCCTTGTTCTAATCCCACTCTAATTTTTTCCAAATCCTCATCAACAACAACAATATCAAACTCATCATGATAGCGACTCAGACCAGAAGCAGCTGATGCAAACAAATGAATCTGACCATATTTTTCTTTGTGAAACTTCAAAAGACAATTCAAAAGGTTTGCCTCACATTCAATAGGTTGAAACCCTTTGGATGCCTCCAAAACATCTTGGGATTCACTAATTAGCAAACCTTCTAATTGAGGAGTACTCTGATAGACCTCAGATTTCAAAGCTATCAAATACAAGCGAATCTGGATTTCTTCCAACTGATAAGGAGGAAGTTCAGTATCTGAATCCCCTGCCATTTCAATATAAGATAATTCCTCTTCTTCAATAGTTATCTTTTTAGTGATGGCTTCAATAGTTTCCAAATACTTCCTTCCTAGCTCAATTGTTTGTTGCAAGGTGGTTGGTTCAAACATTGTGATGAAAGCTTGTGATTCTTCAGTGAGCCCACTAATAAAACTAGCAACAAAATACTCTTCAGAAAAATCCCTGTTGTTTAATAGTAGCAACCCAACCTTCAATTCTACAAATCTTTCTACATAATCCGAGTAAGAACCACTGTGCCTTAATTTATCAAATTCTGAATTAATTTTAGCTTCTTTCCATCCCTCAAATCTAGCAGATAACACTTCTAAAAATTGTTGCCATGTAATATCTACTTGTTTTAGCCTGGAATTTTGACACCAATGTGCTTCCTTACCCTCAAAGTGCTCACACGCTAGTGTAATTTTTTGTGAATCCATTATATTAGGAATACATTTAAAATACCCATTGCATTTGAGGATCCAAAGCCTAACACGAGTACCATCAAAATGGGGGAAATCGACTTTAGGTAAGGGGTTCATAGCTTGAATACATTGGTTTTCCCACTTCTTTTCCTCCTTGAGTCGTTGATTAAGCTCATAACCCACAACCCGAGAATAGTGGGCTCTGATACCAATTGTAGCGATCCCAACACTACCAACACTATAATCCATATTTTTGTATGATTTTTCTGGAATAATGTTGCTGAAAATGTAAATTTCTGGTAGAACAAGATGAAGATTTGAAGAAATTGGGAGAGAGAGAATTAGATAGGAAGAGAGATAGTTAGAGGAGAGAGAATAGTGTAAATTTTTCTGATATCTCATTCATCGGCCGCAGGCCGTATTTGTAACAAACAATGGGGTCCACACACAGATGGATATTCCTTAGGTAAATTTAATGCAGAATTAAAATAGATAATGGAGATTTTAGGTCATTCTAAATGTCTGAGCCCAACACTGAGAAGCCCAACTTTTCCTCGTTCAGATAATTACACTCAGGCGGATTTGACTCAGGCGAATTCTGCTCGTTCAGATATATCCACTCAGGTGGATTTGGCTCAGGGGAATTCTGCTCATTCAGATACATCCACTCAGGTGGATTTGGCTCAGGCGAATTCTGCTCATTCAGATAAATCCACTCAGGAGGATTTGGCTCAGGCGCATTCTTCTCGCTCAGATAAATCCACTCAGGTGCATTCTTCTCGCTCAGATAAATCCACTCAGGCGGTTTTGACTCAGGCGCATTCTCCTCGCTCAGATAAACCTGAGCGCCCGACTCTTCAGCATCCTTTAACCTGAGCGAGCCCTCCTCATTCAGACTAACCTGAGCGCCCGACTCTTCAGCTTCCTCTAACCTGAGCGAGCCCTCCTCATTCAGACTAATGTACTCGAAACCCCTCTACTCCACTGACACCGACAACCCCAATTCTATCTCTCCTTTCGTTCCCAACTCATGATCATGATAGGATCCTCCAAATAAAGGTAGCAAAAGGTCGGTGGCTGTTCGAATAAGATATTTAGTTAGAAAATTTTAACACACTAGTCTTTAATTAAAACAAATGTGAGACATGCACATCTGATACCTGAGAGACATTTTGAAGTGCCTCAATAAAGTCGTTCCTAGGGTTAGCTGAAAACATAACATTAGCGACACTATGTTCACAGCTTGCTCCACTCGACGACATTCCGTGGCTCGATCTTCTCTCGGACCTCAAACGTTCCATATCTTTAGTCAACTTGGCAACCTGTTCCGAAAGTATACCCACCATATTCATGGCTTGAAGACCAGGTGTCATCGCTAATGATGTCTTCATCACACCATATCCGACACTCCGTAAGCGGCCGGGATGCTCCTGGCGACCTATAGCCTGTCCAAACAGATCATCAGGGCCGATAATGTGGATGTCGTCGGGCGTCATGGTCTGAGATAGATGCTCCTGAATCACAAAAACAAAAGATTATTATTTAATTATTTATTTAGAAATAATAGTTTGTAATTGAAAAATAAATCAATGGATAGATTACCGCTTCTTCGATGATATGTTGTGCATTAGGATTGTGAAGTTTCCCATCTCGAGCCTTTCTGGTAGTCTGAAATAAGTCGAAACGGGTAACAATAGGCTCACTCTCTCCAGCTTTCCTTCTTTCTTCTTTCTATGATAGTGATGAACGTGTCCCTTTATTAGATATATTAAAAGTGAATATATAAAAAAAATTAAAAGTTAGGATTTTGATCTCACCATATCTTCTCTTATTCATGCATAACCTTTGTTCGATCCACGATATCGCGCCTCCATCGACTTGGCTTGCTCGCGATTTTTATTGCTTCGATTCTACAGTATAATAGAAATATGATAAACACTGAAAAGCTTATGGCATTAGAAATTGAGGAAATGACATTGATCAGTTTTACCTGAAAATCATCCTCCATAGCTCTACTCACAAACTCCTCCCAGTATGGAGCCACCATAGGGCTATTCTGATACGCCGGAGGCGGACTAGCCGAGTAAAGACCAGTTTCCGGGTCTCGTGTGTTACTTCTCAGCCAAGCCTGAAAATTCTTGGTCATTACTCCAGCTTGAGACAGTATTTGCTTCTTCTTTGTATGGTCAATGCCTCTGAATGTAGTCTATACGCATATAACATAATAATTTAGTAAATTTAGTAATCATACAACAACTTTCAATAAATATATAATTAACATACCGAAAGTTCGTCCCATAATCTTTCCTTCAAAGGAGTCAGTTTGGGGCAACGTCAGTCCTTGGCTGGCAGCACGATAGGGATCACGCTCCTGACTGCAGCTCCAAGGTAGAAGGACAACGACTCACTCTCTTTTCCTATTGGCTGCCCAAACTCATTGAACGATAACTGCAATAACATAGTATTTAATTAGATTCAACGATCAATCAATATAATTATCGATTTTAAACTGTTCAATTGTAATAAAATTACCTAAAGTGTTTTCCCCTTGCTACGAGCTCTCTTAATAGAAGACATCGTGACTATAACCCAAGTGCGCTTCTCCCCGGAGCTGCTAGTGGTGGTGGGAGCATCAATGTCACCCTCTTTCAAGTCACCAGGATGTTGTCGATCATATGCACCATGATCATATGCGCCATGATCTCCATCAGAATGTTCATCATCATCTCCATCATCTCCGGGATATAGCAAACGAGACATTATCCTGTAAAGAAGAAGAAACAACATTTAATAAACAAAAAACAAATAATATTCAATAAAGCAGAAGAAACAACATTTAATAAAGCAGAAGAAACAACATTTAATAAAGAATAAGAAACAACATTCAATAAAATCGTACATTTCTTTTTAGCACTTGTTTTTTTTTTTTTTTGACTTTTCTAGTTCATGACCATAAATGTTAACAAGATTTGGATTGCCATATTCATCCTCATCTCTAATTATTCTCTGGTACAGGCGTGAATTTGTAGGATCATTGAAAGATGGTACATAATGAGTGAAGTTCTGAAAAGGATCATCAATTGTGTCAACATCTTCATCGACATGGTCGCTAATCTGGAATCTATTGTTAAATTTGTTAGACATAACCACAATGGACCATTTCTTAGTAACTGGGTCGGGGACATAGAAAATTTGTTGAGCTTGACTGGCCATTATGTAAGGGTCATCTGTGTATCCCACATTCTTCAAATCAACGCGTACGAACCCAGAACTTTCAACTTGGACCCCGTTAGGGATCCTCACCCAACTACACTTGAAGATTGGTTGACTGTGAACAACATAGTCGAGTTCCCAAATGTTGACAATCTGTCCAAAGTAAGTAGTATTTGATTGATCCCCTGCAGTTGCAGTAATTGACACTCCACTATTCTGCATTGTACTTGTGGCATCATGATCTCTGGTATAAAATGTGTATCAGTTGCTAAGATAACACTTGTATGAATACACATGTCTATCAGGCATCCTGGATAACCACTTAACTCTTTCATTCACTGATTCTTTATCATGTGACAACATATTTGCTACATAAAAATTGAACCAGTCAACAAACGTACGATTGTGCTCAACTTCAATCCATGATCTGTCTCTGGTGGGATTTCTCTCAGCAAGTGATTGCATGTGTAGGTGAATAAAAGGAAGCACGTCGACCTTGTTGTGAAGTACGCACAAGTGTATCCGTGTTAGCTCCTACATACTAACACTTACAGGTTGACCACCGATAATGCCTTCACCATCCATCCTATTGGTGTACCGGGTAACTGGAAGTCCAATTGCATCGATATTCGGAATAAATTCAGACCAGTACTCGAATGCTTCTTCTACTAAATAGCGTTCTGCAATGCATCCCTCCGGCCTGGACATATTCATCACATATCCTTTGAGCACTTTCATATATCTCTCTACACCATACATCCATCGCATACGAGCAGGACCACACATCCTTATCTCGTGTACCAAATGAACTGTTAGGTGAACCATTATATCAAAAAATGATGGAGAGAAATACATCTCAAGCTCACAGAGCGTCCCCACAATCTGCCTCTAAAAACCAAGCAATTTTCTAGGATCTATGACCTTGCTACTCATTGCCTTGAAGAACCAACATAAATTTGTTATGGTTATGCGCACATTTTCGGGCAAGATAGAACATATTGCAATGGGCAAGAAAGTCTCCATGATGACATGATAGTCATGCGATTTCAGATTCATCAGTCTCACACCATCATCTGATACAAGTCTCTGTATGTTGGACAAATAACCCTCTGGTACTTTCACATCCTTTAGCGTCTGAAGTAACTCTTTTCTCTCATTGTTGGACAAGGTGTGTGCAGCAGGAGGTAAAAACGGTTTACCCCTTTCTCTAGGCACATGTTTTAGTTATGCTCTTATTCCCATATCAATCATATCCATTCTTGCATTGTAACCATCCTTGGACTTCTTATCAGCTAGCAGAGTATTGAGCAAGTTGGCTCAAACGTTCTTCTCAACGTGCATTAGATCAATGAAGTGTCTAACATACAACTCTTTCCAATAGGGCAATTGAAAGAAAATTGATTCCTTCTTCCAACTGCTAGTGGGTATACTCTTTGCGAAGCTCTTTCCGTACTGTGTGTCGATATTCTTCATCTTATTCAATACATCCGATCCTGACAATAAACGTGGTGCTTCACCTATCTCGATTGTGCCATCGAATGCATCGACCATTGTTCTATAATTATTTGTTGGGTCCAACCACCTCCTATGTCCCATATAAACGGTCTTCCTACAATGACTCAAACGAATGTGACGTGTCTTCTTGGTACAACAAGGACATGCATCGACCCCCTTCACACTATATCTAGATAGATTCCCATAAGCGGGAAAGTCATTGATTGTTCGAAACAGCATGGCCTTCAACTTGAAATTCTCCTTTCTACATGCATCATACACATCGACACCCTCATCCCACAGGAGCTTCAAGTACTCTATCAAAGGAGCCAGATATACATCTATGTCGTTACCAGGTTGTTTGGGTCCTAATATCAACATAGACAACATCATGTAAGTGCGCTTCATGCACAACTCGGGTGAAAGGTTATAAACTAACAGAATCTCCTGAATCTTGGTATTATTGGAAAGTACCACAACATTTTCGCGGGAGATTTATTTTTCTTATATTTTTTCTCCCCACACTTGGGACATTCATCGAGGTCTGCATACTCCTTCCGAAATAAGATACAATCACCCATACAAGCATGAATTTTCTGATGTGTTAACCCGATGGACTTGAGCATTTGTTTAGCATCATATGCTCTCTTAGGCAGTACATTTCCATCAGGCAATAGACCACTAACTGCTTCCATCATACATGTGAAGCACTCATCGGACAACTGGTGAGCTGCTTTTAGGTTGAACAATATCAACACAACTGACAGTTTTGTTGCCTTCTTACACCCGGGTCACAGTGGTAATCCAGTAGAATCCCTTAACTTCTCTGACATATAAGGGTGATCTCGTAGATCATCGTCATCCCCACTCGGTGTATCAACAGTCGGTACATCATCGAAAATATCCGCATCCACTGTATCTTCAAACCTAAAGTCAGTTTCTAGGTTGCTTGAGCTACATCCATCTCTTCTCTCACAATGATATGTCCAAACGGTATATGTTTTATCAATACCGTGAATCATCAAGTGGTGGAACAGACTTTCTCGACCACTAACGGTTTTTCCATTCATACATTTCCAACATGGACATGGAATGTACCAAGGGTGGGTGCAGTGTCTAATTGCATGATTACACAATTCTTCCACCCCATTCCTACACTCATCTGATAATCGATCTGCTCGAACCCACTTTTGATCCATATAGAACTAGAGATGCCTATAGAAAAGACAATATGAAGTTTTTCTCAAGATAATGTATCTTAATATATTAAACCTAAAAATATTAAACCTAAAAGTATTACAATCCTAATGTATAAAAGTTGCATATAGAATGTGGTAGTACCTAAGGTTTGTATATTGCGTGTACCTAAGGATTTGTTGCATCTCAAAACAATGTATATATCCTAATGTACCATCATTAATTGTTGATGTTGCACGGATGTTGCTTCACATGTTAGACAACATTCTGCACAACATCATAAGTTTGCCCTTTCTCCTAACACTGACTCCTGTTTAATAGATGTGTCTTTCTATATTTCCTACATTGCAGGTTGAAGATAATCTCGGATATTATCAAGCGGTTGCACTAATGGAGTGAGAATAGAAAGATCATGGGTGGTTATACCAAGATCATGGAAGATAGTGGAGGAGAAGTTCAAGGCTGTTCACACCAAGTGGATAGGACAATGCAGTTGGTCCAAAGGTCTATAAATAGACTGCATTGGTTGACATTCAAGTTTGAGTTAAAGTGAAATCTCATTTGCTCTACTCCAAACTTAAGAGAGTAACATTCAAGACACAAGCAAGAGTGAAAAACTGAGTGTTTGTAATTCTAGGAGTGTGAGGGTCGATGCTATTCTATGTGTACTGGTCGAGGGAATACAATCTCTCCTATCAGTATTGATTTTGTCTTATTAGATCAAGTTTTAGGTTGAATAAGATCACTAGTTACTTGATTGAATAGATTGATTTTGGTGTGTGGTTTTTCACTACACCTTTTAGGATCTTGTAAGAGATTCGTGTGTATTTCACTACTTGTTATAGTGATGTTTTTAACCATGAGGTTTGTATAGTCTGGATTACAGACTATACAAAATTTTGAAATCCTTTGCACTGCGTTTTTATGTTTCTGCTGTCATATGTTGTTTTACATGTTGCATAACATTTTCAACAACACTCTGAAAATACACGCACACACACCTTCATTAATCATCTAAAGCAACACACTACTATCCATTCACCAAATCATCAAATTAATATATCCAAAATATATCATAATGTATTAATCCTAATTTATGCTTAAATTCTCACACAAGCATATTATCAAACACCATGCATCAATTGTTCATATCTAAATTAGCATAAAAAATCAAGCCAATTAGAAGCCACACAATATATATTCATCTCTAACAAAATTGTTCATCTCTAACACTAACAACATTAATCCAAGCCACACATGCAATATATATATAAACAATTAACAATATATAAACCAAGCATCAATTGTTCATCTCTAACACACTAACAACATTAATCCCAACAAATTAACACTAATTTATGCTTAAATCCTCATACAAGCATATTATCAAACACCTTGAGTGCATCAAACACCAATATATATACACCAATATACATACACTAATACATATATACAACATGATATATATACACCAATATACATGATATACATACAACATGATATATAATTATATATACACCAATATAAATTTTTTTTACCTATATATGGAGGAGCTAGGGCGACGGCGGCAAGGAGCGACGATGGCAAGGAGCTAGAGCGATGGCGGTAGAGGGAGGCGACGGCGGCGCGCGGGCGATTTGGGGGAGATGATTTTTTAGAAGAGACGAATTTGGGGGGATAATGCTTCTGGAACAAGTAGAGGGAAGAGGAGGGCGACGGCGCGCAGGTTCGATTTGGGAAAGACACGTTCGATTAATTAGCCAGGGGAGAGGGAGGCGACGATGGCGTGCGGGCGATTTGGGGGAGACGAAATTTAGAAGAGACGAATTTGGGGATAATGTTCGAATCGCGCATTTTTGGTTTTTATTCGAAAACTCTTGGGACAATGGTTCCAAGTGTTTACTTGACAAAATGGTTTCAAACCCATTGTCTAAGTGAGTTTGCATAGCGGTTTTAAACCGCTTTCCAAGTGTAATTCTTGTACAATGGTTGTAAACCGCTGTCTATTATTATTATTATTTTTAATAAAACCGCTCTCCAAGCTATATCTTGGAGAGTTGTTTGAAAAAAGGGCTGTCCAAGTGCAGCTGTGCAAGCTTAAATGTGTAGTAGTGATTAGTTTATAAGAGTAGTGATATCATTTTATAGGTGTAATGATATTAATTTCATAGTATGAACATGTTTAACATGAGAGTTTGTGTAAATTTTAAGCAGCGTATGAACAATGTCTTGATGAACAATAAAAACAAACAAAGCTTACAATAAACTAAATGATTAAGCAACAATATCCACAAAGTAATCGTAATAAATAAAATGTTTTTTATATGCTGCGTGCGTAAGTGAGAAATATATTATTAATTTTATTTATATTTTTGTATTTTAATTCAACTGAATAATATTATTAAAAAATTAAATTTATTGTTCATCAGGCCCGCGGGCCAACCCAACTCGCCCCAACCCACTCCAACCTGCAGCACAAACATGCCTGTTCCCCAGCGAACTCGTAAATACTCAATCCAACCCGCTTCATATATAGGCCTGTTGGACCGCCCATTTTGACATGTCTAATCAACACTACTCAATATACAAACTGCTTTCACGAAAAATAAAAAAAAACATTTGATTTTAATTTTTTGAAGTAAAATTGGGTCAAAATTACACCAATTACACATCGTAATTGATGTGCCTATATATTACTCAAAAATAAAATATATTTTATTTATATATATATTACTCATAAAGAAAATATATTTTATTTAATTTTATCACACATAATATTTTGATATTCAATTATTAATTATTTAGTTATAAAGTATTAGTTCATTCATTGAAAAGTATTATAGTTGTTTGGTCATATCATCAATATTAGTTCATCAATTGAAAAGTATTAATTCATTTATTGAAAAGTATTATAGTTGTTTGGCTATAAAGTATTAGTTCATTAATTGAAAAGTATTAGTTATTTGGTTATCAACAATATTAGTTCATCAATTGAAAAGTATTAGTTCATTTATTGAAAAGTATTATAGTTGTTTGGCTATAAAGTATTAGTTCATTAATTGAAAAGTATTAGTTCATTTATTGAAAAGTATTTGGTTATCAACAATATTAGTTCATCAATTGAAAAGTATTAGTTCATTTATTGAAAAGTATTATAGTTGTTTGGCTATAAAGTATTAGTTCATTTATTGAAAAGTATTATAATTGTTGATAAAACACGTGATTCTGTCCCCAAACATTATCTACAGGTGTTGGGTGATCTCGATTCTGTACCTCACTATGCATGGGGAGCTGCAACATTGACTTATTTATATCGCCAGCTTGGAATAGCATCCAGAAGTGAAGTGACACAGATTTCGGGCTGCTTAACAATACTTGAGGTCAAAATTCAATTTCAATAATATTTTTTAAATGATATTTAATATACTGTTATCAATATATTGTTACATATAATAACTCAAAACTCATTTAAATTTTTCAGTGCTGGATATACGAGTACTTCACTGAGTTGCGCAAACGCAGTGAAGCTACGTATTATGACCCTAAGACCCCAAGAGCATTGCGATGGAACAACTCCCAAATATTCAGCTCCAGGACACGAGATTTGGTACATTATCGCAAACTATTGAATAATTACCCATCGAGTCATGTATGTTTCTCATTCTCAATACATCTTACTAGTAATAACGTCATTTATAATTTAAGTACCCTAACAAAATGTCTTATAAAAATATTTCACTTACATTATAGGTCAATTGGACTCCATTCGGCAGTCCATCGTCTATCCCGCCGATATCGTTATTTCATGGATGCATTCATTTTCTTGACTTCGCCGAAGGGTATATGCCGAAGAGGGTTGCAAGGCAACATGGGAGAGTTCAGTCCGTACCCCCACCACCGCTCGACTTCGATCATAATCTTTCTAAATTGGGTGCCAAGGTAAAGAGCTATAAAAAAGTGTATGGGCATACGGTGGCATATTGGAATGAAATGGCAAATCATAATTACCATCTCGGGCAGCTTGGTACCAAAGTTGTAGTGCCGGATAGTACCACGTCGGATTATCCCATATGGTATGCAAACATAACACATCCGAGAGTGCACAACCCTGCACACAGTGAAAATAATGTTTATGTCAATGCCATGACGGGGTCAGCGCAATAAATGTTGGGACACGTGAGGCAACGCACGCAGACATTGATCAATCAAGTTCGTGTGGATCCACAGTGTCCAGATTATATCATGCCTGAACTTAACGTGATTGCCCATCATGCCGGTACCGCAACGGTCCCCAATCCTGCCTATTGGGGACCGCAACAAGGATATGCCCCGGAACAATTCGCCCAAGAAATACCTCCTGGTTGGTGGTGGGACGGAGCCGCATTTCAAAAATATTACCAAAACCAACCCAACAACCCTTATGACGATAATAACAATCAGTAGTACTTTTTTTTTTTAATGTTAGATGAATTATTTATTTGTACTTAATTGCTCCATATGATAAATTAGTATTCCAATTTTTTATCTCTTGTTAAATGTTTTAACTTCTTTTTATAAAAATCAATAATAATATAGAACTTACTTACTTAAATCTATAAAAACTAATATATTTGTATATCTTATTAAAAGATGAGTGGAAAAAAAATAACATCCGAAAATGTCAACACTGTTGATAATAACGAAAGACCTCCCCATTCTTTGTGGTTGGACAAAGATGGAGGTAATCTAATTTTTATAAATAATATCCCGTTTGAAGATTTTATATAACTATAATAGCGTTCTTAATATGTACAAACTACTTGAACACAATGGAGGTTTCATTGCACGGTTTGGATTCTGTGCGGATTGTTGTGCACTAAAATATGAAGATTATGGGTTAAGATGTGGCTTAGTGATCTTAGTGACACAAACAATAAATATGTAAAGTGGATTGTATTTATGTTATATAATTGCTTGAGAGAATAAGAGTTTGAGTAATAAATTTGCAAGAGGTTTGATATGATATTTTTTTCTCCCCTTCTTGGTCATAAATGACCCATATTTATAAGGCTTGAGAGAGTGGAGCTCACTCTCCCGATTTACAAGGACAAGTAGCTGAAAATAGCTCTACAAAATATTAAATGCTACATGATTGATGTGACCCAGGTCGGAGGTCGCTGGGAGGTCGCTTGAGGCAAATCCGGATTTGCAGGGATTTAGCCGTCTAACTGCTCCTAGCTACTCATCATTACCATCCTTTACTGACACATCTCTGATTAAGGCCATTCTTAGGTAAGGCTCCTGGCGCTGCTCGTCTGCCACTGGTCCCATCTCAATTAATGCTCCGTACTTGTGTCAGTGCGCGACCTACGAGGTGCATCCAGGTCGCATTTTTCGTGCTTGGCGTGCCTTCATTTCCATCTCTTCGGTGAGGTGCCATACTCGTGCAAAACTTGGTCCGGTTCTCCTCTACTTCTTTCTAGGTCGGGCCCGACCTCTCGCTACATGCCCACAACAATAGCCCCTAGCTCGTTCGCCAATGCTTGTCAAGGGGGACGAGCTATCCTTCCAGTCAATAATGCGAGGTGCGAGATTCGGTGGCTTCTTGAGTACACATGGTTGTTATCTTGGAAATTGCTGATGCGATGGCTGTTCACCTCGTCTGCTGTGCCTACTCTCAGTAGGTAATGATGGCGCGTGGCTTTCACGCGCTGGACGCGAAAAGCCGCAGTCCAATCACTTGTGCCCTAAACCCCTCTATAAATATCCCTTTCGTTTCCTTTCCTTCTTTTTCATTTCCAATTCTCTGAAAATTACTCCGTTACTCTGCCCATCTCAGTGTGAAACTCTGGCGATTTCAGCGTGAGACTTCCAGCGCTTGCGATTCCTAAGGTAAAATATTGATTCCTTCTTCCCTCTGTTCCGTTTTTCTCATTTCTCGGCGATGGATTCTGGAGAAAATAGCCCGTCTGGAAGTGCGGCGGGGAGTTCTGCTCCCTCCGTCGTAGCCCGTCGGCGGTGAGGCCTCGGCGGGGGCGAGCCATCTGTGGTCAACATTTCTTTCAAGATCGTAAGTGATATACTCGTGCCTATTCCCGGGGAGGTTACATCTAAGAAGTGGTGCCACTTGCGCCGTCGTTATACGGACGAGCCCCCATGTCCAGACCTTAATCCCACCGATCCCAAAGTTCAAATTTTAGAAGAGGCGGGAGATGGGGCCGTCATCGCGATCTCTGAGCTAGTGGACCCTGCCGAGTTCAATTTTCTTTCGGACGAGGTTATCCCCGATGTCCCAAGCGAGGATGATGAAGTTGACGAACTGGACCGCAGGCTTTGGCTCCGCGAAAACATGGTCGCTTCTCGCGAAATGGTTCCTCGACCGCCTCGGGTTCGGAAAGACAGTTCGTTCGCCACGGCCGATGTAAATAGTACCATGACCGAGGCCAAACTCTTCGTGTGGCGGGACAGGTTCCAAGTCCCGAGTGATGTTCATTTCTGGGTTCCTCAGCGTGAGGTTGATTTCGCTGATCAGGTGCCGGATGGTTGTGTGGCGATGAACTACGATACCATGAAGGCGGGGCTCCGTTTCCCGCTTCACCCCATTATCACCGATCTGTTGCAATTTTGGGGTCTGGCGCCTACGTAGATCGCTCCAAATGGGTGGAGCACAATTATAGGGCTCTTATCGTTGTTTGGTCGGGTTCAGCCCCGAGCATTCCCTTCCGTTAAGGAGATAAACTCTCTTATCTCGCTGGCGAAGTGGGGAAAAGGTCGGGGATACTATTACGTGAAAGCTCACCCCCACATGAAGCTGGTCAAGGACCTTCCGAACAAGGTCCAAGACTGGAAAGAGAAGTGGTGGTTGGTCGGGGGAGCGTGACAAAGTCTGGTCTTCGCCCTTGGTTCGCTCGGATATCGCGAGATACCTCGTGAATACATGATGTTTAAACGTAAGTCTTTTGAATCTACCTTCATTCATTATACTGATTTAACTTTTCCCCCTTATTGCAACTCCCAAGAACTCCAAAACTTCCGAACTCTCTCTCCCTTTCCTCGTTCGGTTGATTCAAGTGTGTCTTATTGATCCCGACGAGCGATCTTTGACCGTTCTGCAAAGGTTGAAGTGCTTGGAGTTTGTTGGCTTGACAGTCCCGCCTCATTCCTCACTGGTCGGCGATATTCCTGGTAAGTGATCTGGACATCATTCGATCAGACTTGCTTATTTGTCCATTTGTTATATGGCCTGATTTTTCATCTGTTTCCAGTTTCCTTTATCGAGCCTATACACTTCAATTCTGCCAAAATTCTTGATGAGATACAGAACCTTAACTCCGAGGATATGCATGAGAAGGTTGCTCGGGCCTTGGCTCTTTCGAGGCAGCAGTCGGACAGGAAGAAGAAAGCTGCACAGGGCGGGGCCACCGAACCTTCACCTCCGAAGACAAAAACTGCTGCCCCGGGGCGAGGTCAGAAAAGGGCGGTCGCCGAAGTGCGAGTATCTGGGGGGAGTTCCCCAAAGCAGGCCCAAACATTCATGGATATGGATGTTCTGCGGAACTCCCCGAGCGGGAGAGTGGTGTTGTCGGGTTTGGTGGGGAACCCATATACAATCGTTGAAATTACTCAGCGACGAAACCACGAGGTTGAGGATCGCACTTTCCTCGGTTGGAACCCGGACTCCCGCCGATGGTAAATACTTCTTTATCATCCTATCTTTTCTTTTGCTCGCCTGGAAAAGGACCTCGTGCTCACGTATAATTGTTTTGCAGATACAACCTAGATGATGGGGTCTTCCGAGGTGAGGCAACTCGCAACTTCTTAAGGTCGCGAGACCCTGCTGCCAATGACGCTCAACCCACTTATCTCCGCCAGATCGTCATCGATGCCCCGAAGTCCTGGACTTTGGATCTTCATGATAAGGCTCACACCCAACACTTCTCGGTGAACCTGACCTCGGGGGTCGCCCATATGTGCCGGTCCTTGGCATTTATCGAGAGGAGCCGAGCAAGATGGCGAAAGCAAAAATCCGTGCTCGAAAGCCGAGGCAAATTTATTCACGATGAAGGTAGATCTGGCGAGGTCGACGAAGGAGAAGAAAACTGCCATCAGTTCCAAAGTCGCAGCCGAGGAAAAGCTGAAAGAGGTGGTTCGGGAGCGGGATGATATGGAAAAGAAAATCTCGCAGATGGCAAAAGATCTCGAGCTCCGAGATAAGAAAGTGAAGGAGGGCATGGACAAGACCGCCGAGGTGGAGAATCGGTGTCTCCGGTTAGAAGCTGAGGTCCATGACTTCCCTGTCACCATCAAGTTGGAGCATCATCACGCCTCCAACATGGCCTATATCCATTCCTTCTCTAATGCTGTCCGGGCGTGACCTTGAAGGGGCCAAGTCAGCGATGACTGAGATGCTCGTGGCCTATATACGCAACAACCCTGTTAGGGAGGGGCATGATCTTCCCATCAAAGACCTCACCGCTTACGGTGTGGATTTTAGCTTTCTTCCCCCAAGCGCCAATCTTTATGATCCCGAGGAACTTCGGGTGATTGTACTTTGCTGCCTCCGGGTGTTTATCAATGGAATTGCTGTTCTTTTTCTTTCTATCTTTCTTGCTTCTTGATTTGAATGCTTGTTTATTTCTCGCTAACACTTTGAGATCGGTGACTTTGTGTTTCTTGTCTTCTCGAACATCCGGATAAAAAATCATAATGACAACAGATTTGTTAATTGATAGTCGACTTGACTGTCGACTTAGATAGGACGTATGACCGAGGTTGACTTAGACGTGGTGTGCGACATGATTGCCTTAACATATTCTTGGCTTTGTCGACTTAGACTTGGTATTTCGACCGACATTTTGAGATTAAGGACTTTGGGTAAAGCTTATCTTCTCGAACATCCGGATAAAAATCCTTCACATATTTTATAGCTTAGCCGACTTAACCCGGGTAGATATCGACGATCGAGGTCGACTTAAGACGGGTATTTGGTGTCGACATATTAGCGTTAGACTTGGTATTCTTAGCCGGTAAGCTTATATTCTTCACATATTTTTGTCTTACCCGACTTAGACCGGGTATGCGAGGGGGAGTATCGACATACTAGCCTTCACATATTCTTAGCTTAGCCGATTTAGATCCCAACTTATATAATCCATATGCGACATAAGGTCGACATAATAAGGGCCGGGTATCAATAGACATACTTAGCCATATTATTCTTTTATTCCGATTGCTTAGATATTGGGTATGGGACATGAGACATACTAGCCTTCACATATTCTTGGCTTAGCCGACTTAGATCGGGTATCTCTGATTAGGTCGACTTAAATTTGGGTATCACGACATACTAGCCTTCACATATTCTTCTTGGCTTAGCCGACTTAGACCGGGTATGCAACCGAGGCTTAAATTTAGGTATATCGACATACTAGCCTTCACATATTCTTGGCTTAATGACTTAGACTTTTTCATTTGCAAATCTATTTCTGATCGAACTCGTGTGAGGTCGGGGACCAGTCCCCCAAGTTTGTAAATGTAAAAAGATGGAGCAAGTTTGTGTTATAAGTCATAACTCATAGAGAAATATACAATCGATCTGGATTTTACAACTCATAATTATTGGTAGAACTTCTTCAGGTAGGTCGCATTCCATGGATACATCGCGGGAATGCCCTCCAAGTCCTCGAGCTGGTAAGCCCCATTTGGTAGGCATTTCGAAATCTTCATGGGTCCCTCCCAAGTTGGACCAAAAACTCCTTTCTGGACATCGAGGATCCTTTTTAAGACGAGGTCACCGACCTTGAATCTTTGGATTTTTGCTTTTGAGTTGTAGTATCTTTCCGACTTTTGTTTGTAGTTGGCGTTTCTTAAATTGGCTTCCAATCTTTTTTCTTCTAGGAGGTCGAGGCTAAGAGATATGGCTTGATCATTGTCCTCTGTGACTGTTTGCGATGTCCGGTGGCTTCTGACTATGACCTCCGCGGGTATGACCGCCTCTGTCCTAAAGGCCAAGGCGAACGGTGTTTCGCCCCCATCGAATTTTGGAACGTAGTCCTATACGACCATAAGATACTTGGAAGCTTGAAAGCCCACAAATTTCTTTGACTCAATGAGTTGAGTTTTTAGGGTGTATTTGATTATTTTGTTCACAGCTTCGACCTACCCATTGGACTGGGGGTGATAGGGGGTAGAGAACAGCTTTGCGATTTTCCACTTCACGAAAAAGGCATCGATCTCGAAACCATCAAATTGCTTCCCATTATCTGTGACGATTGATTTTTCCGTATAAATTGAATGATTTTCTCCTGGGTAATGGTCGCCAAAGGTTCTGCTTCCGCCCATTTGGAGAAATAGTCTACTGTGACCACTGCAAACTTCGAACTACCTGGGGCTTTTGGGAACGGACTGATCAGGTCGATTCCCCACCTCGCGAAAGGCCATGGGCTGTAGATCGATGTGAGATCCTCCGGAGCTCACTTAATCGTCGGGGCGAATAAATGGCATTGCTGGCACTTCTTTGCATATGCAATCGCATATTTCCTTAAAGTTAGCCAATAATAGCCTTGTCTGATCGTCTTGTAGACGAGAGACTGACCTGCGGTATGATTTCCACAATCTCCTTCGTGGATTTCCTTCAGGATCACTTGGCCTTCTTCCGGGGTGACGCATTTCAAAAGTGGCAAAGAGAAACTTCGCTTATAAAGATGTTCATCGATAACGGTGTACCTCGCTGCTCTTATTTGTAATCGGCGAGCGGCGACCTTATCCTCTGGCAGTATCCCTTTCTCGATGTAGTCTCTGACTTCGGTCATCCAGTTGTTTTTCGAGGTTGCGATCTGAAAGACTTCCCTACGAATGTTTGATGGACTTGCTTGATTCGTCCGAGTTATTTCCTTTATGTCGATGATGACGCAACCTGCTGAGGGAGTGTTGAGTTTAGTAACTGCTATGTTGTCCATATCTACGGTGCCTTCAGACGTGGCCAAGCAAGCTAGTGCATCTACCTGTGTGTTTTCTGCTCGAGGTATCAACTCTATTTTCACTTCCTCGAACATTTCGATGAGGCTCTTCGCTATCTGCTGGTATTTCATCATTTGTTCACCCCGTGCTTTGTATTCTCCTGACATCTGGCATACGACCAACTGGGAATCATTGTAAACTTTCAGCTTTCGCACACCAACGGCCATTGCCATTTCCAGGCCATTTATCAAGGCCTCATACTCTGCTTCGTTGTTGGTGGCATGAAAATCAAAACTCACAGCCGTGGTGAAGGATTGTTGTTCGGGATTGATTAGGACCACTCTAGCCCCTGCTCGGGTGCTCATCGAAGAGCCATCGATGTGTAATGTCCATGGGATATCGGCCGCCTCCGGTGTCTTTTCTGGAAAGGTGAGCTCGGTGAGAAAGTCGGCGAGGACCTGAGCCTTGATCGCAGTTCGGGGTGCGAAGGTGATCCCAAACTGTCCTAACTCAATGGACCATTTTAATAATCTTCCAGTTGTATCAGGTCGGTGCAAAACCTGTCTCAGTGGCATGGTAGTTAGGACTTCTATTTGGTGATCAAAAAAATATTGTCGAAGCTTCCGGACGCTCATAATCAAGGCATAGGCGAGCTTCTCGAGCGGCGGGTACTTGAGCTTGGCATCATTCAAAGTCTGGCTGACGAAGTATATAGTCAAATGGTACTGACCTTCTGCCCGCACTAATCGGACAACTGGTGAGCTGCTTTTAGGTTGAACAATATCAACACAACTGACAGTTTTGTTGCCTTCTTACACCCGGGTCACAGTGGTAATCCAGTAGAATCCCTTAACTTCTCTGACATATAAGGGTGATCTCGTAGATCATCGTCATCCCCACTCGGTGTATCAACAGTCGGTACATCATCGAAAATATCTGCATCCACTGTATCTTCAAACCTAAAGTCAGTTTCTAGGTTGCTTGAGCTACATCCATCTCTTCTCTCACAATGATATGTCCAAACGGTATATGTTTTATCAATACCATGAATCATCAAGTGGTGGAACAGACTTTCTCGACCACTAACGGTTTTTCCATTCATACATTTCCAACATGGACATGGAATGTACCAAGGGTGGGTGCAGTGTCTAATTGCATGATTACACAATTCTTCCACCCCATTCCTACACTCATCTGATAATCGATCTGCTCGAACCCACTTTCGATCCATATAGAACTAGAGATGCCTATAGAAAAGACAATATGAACTGTTTCTCAAGATAATGTATCCTAATATATTAAACCTAAAAATATTAAACCTAAAAGTATTACAATCCTAATGTATAAAAGTTGCATATAGAATGTGGTAGTACCTAAGGTTTGTATATTGCGTGTACCTAAGGATTTGTTGCATCTCAAAACAATGTATATATCCTAATGTACCATCATTAATTGTTGATGTTGCACGGATGTTGCTTCACATGTTAGACAACATTCTGCACAACATCATAAGTTTGCCCTTTCTCCTAACACTGACTCCGGTTTAATAGATGTGTCTTTCTATATTTCCTACATTGCAGGTTGAAGATAATCTCGGATATTATCAAGCGGTTGCACTAATGGAGTGAGAATAGAAAGATCATGGGTGGTTACACCAAGATCATGGAAGATAGTGGAGCAGAAGTTCAAGGCTGTTCACACCAAGTGGATAGGACAATGCAGTTGGTCCAAAGGTCTATAAATAGACTGCATTGGTTGACATTCAAGTTTGAGTTAAAGTGAAATCTCATTTGCTCTACTCCAAACTTAAGAGAGTAACATTCAAGACACAAGCAAGAGTGAAAAACTGAGTGTTTGTAATTCTAGGAGTGTGAGGGTCGATGCTATTCTATGTGTACTGGTCGAGGGAATACAATCTCTCCTATCAGTATTGATTTTGTCTTATTAGATCAAGTTTTAGGTTGAATAAGATCACTAGTTACTTGATTGAATAGATTGATTTTGGTGTGTGGTTTTTCACTACACCTTTTAGGATCTTGTAAGAGATTCGTGTGTATTTCACTACTTGTTATAGTGATGTTTTTAACCATGAGGTTTGTATAGTCTGGATTACAGACTATACAAAATTTTGAAATCCTTTGCACTGCGTTTTTATGTTTCTGCTGTCATATGTTGTTTTACATGTTGCATAACATTTTCAACAACACTCTGAAAATACACGCACACACACCTTCATTAATCATCTAAAGCAACACACTACTATCCATTCACCAAATCATCAAATTAATATATCCAAAATATATCATAATGTATTAATCCTAATTTATGCTTAAATTCTCACACAAGCATATTATCAAACACCATGCATCAATTGTTCATATCTAAATTAGCATAAAAAATCAAGCCAATTAGAAGCCACACAATATATATTCATCTCTAACACTAACAACATTAATCCAAGCCACACATGCAATATATATATAAACAATTAACAATATATAAACCAAGCATCAATTGTTCATCTCTAACACACTAACAACATTAATCCCAACAAATTAACACTAATTTATGCTTAAATCCTCATACAAGCATATTATCAAACACCTTGAGTGCATCAAACACCAATCTATATACACCAATATACATACACTAATACATATATACAACATGATATATATACACCAATATACATATATACACCAATATACATGATATACATACAATATGATATATAATTATATATACACCAATATAAAAAAAAATTACCTATATATGGAGGAGCTAGGGCGACGGCGGCAAGGAGCTAGAGCGATGGCGGTAGAGGGAGGCGACGGCGGCGCGCAGGCGATTTGGGGGAGACGGTTTTTTAGAAGAGACGAATTTGGGGGGATAATGCTTCTGGAACAAGTAGAGGGAAGAGGAGGGCGACGGCGCGCAGGTTCGATTTGGGAAAGACACGTTTGATTAATTAGCCAGGGGAGAGGGAGGCGACGATGGCGCGCGGGCGATTTGGGGGAGACGAAATTTAGAAGAGACGAATTTGGGGGATAATGCTTCTGGAATCGCGCATTTGGGTTTTGACTGAAAACTGAGCTCTTGGACAGCGGTTCCAAGTGTTTACTTGGACAGCGGTTTCAAACCGCTGTCTAAGTGAGTTTGCATAGCGGTTTTAAACCGCTTTCCAAGTGTAATTCTTGTACAACGATTGTAAACCGCTGTCTATTATTATTATTATTTTTAATAAAATCGCTCTCCAAGCTATATCTTGGAGAGTTGTTTGAAAAAAGGGTTGTCCAAGTGCAGCTGTGCAAGCTTAAATGTGTAGTAGTGATTAGTTTATAAGAGTAGTGATATCATTTTATAGGTGTAATGATATTAATTTCATAGTATGAACATGTTTAACATGAGAGTTTGTGTAAATTTTAAGCAGCGTATGAACAATGTCTTGATGAACAATAAAAACAAACAAAGCTTACAATAAACTAAATGATTAAGCAACAATATCCACAAAGTAATCGTAATAAATAAAACGTTTTTTATATGCTGCGTGCGTAAGTGAGAAATATATTATTAATTTTATTTATATTTTTGTATTTTAATTCAACTGAATAATATTATTAAAAAATTAAATTTATTGTTCATTAGGCCCGCGGGCCAACCCAACTCGCCCCAACCCACTCCAACCTGCAGCACAAACATGCCCGTTCCCCAGCGAACTCGTAAATACTCAATCCAACCCGCTTCATATATAGGCCTGTTGGACCGTCCATTTTGACATGTCTAATCAACACTACTCAATATACAAACTGCTTTCACGAAAAATAAAAAAAAAACATTTGATTTTAATTTTTTGAAGTAAAATTAGTCAAAATTACACCAATTACACATCGTAATTGATGTGCCTATATATTACTCAAAAATAAAATATATTTTATTTATATATATATTACTCATAAAGAAAATATATTTTATTTAATTTTATCACACATAATATTTTGATATTCAATTATTAATTATTTAGTTATAAAGTATTAGTTCATTCATTGAAAAGTATTATAGTTGTTTGGTCATATCATCAATATTAGTTCATCAATTGAAAAGTATTAATTCATTTATTGAAAAGTATTATAGTTGTTTGGCTATAAAGTATTAGTTCATTAATTGAAAAGTATTAGTTATTTGGTTATCAACAATATTAGTTCATCAATTGAAAAGTATTAGTTCATTTATTGAAAAGTATTATAGTTGTTTGGCTATAAAGTATTAGTTCATTAATTGAAAAGTATTAGTTCATTTATTGAAAAGTATTTGGTTATCAACAATATTAGTTCATCAATTGAAAAGTATTAGTTCATTTATTGAAAAGTATTATAGTTGTTTGGCTATAAAATATTAGTTCATTTATTGAAAAGTGTTATAATTGTTGATAAAACACGTGATTCTGTCCCCAAACATTATCTACAGGTGTTGGGTGATCTCGATTCTGTACCTCACTATGCATGGGGAGCTGCAACATTGACTTATTTATATCGCCAGCTTGGAATAGCATCCAGAAGTGAAGTGACACAGATTTTGGGCTGCTTAACAATACTTGAGGTCAAAATTCAATTTCAATAATATTTTTTAAATGATATTTAATATACTGTTATCAATATATTGTTACATATAATAACTCAAAACTCATTTAAATTTTTCAAAGGTCTTTATATCTGAGTACTTCATTGAGTTAGCAAAAACGCAGATGAAGCTACGTATTATGACCCTAAGACCCCAAGAGCATTGCGATGGAACAACTCCCAAATATTCAGCTCCAGGACACGAGATTTGGTACATTATCGCAAACTATTGAATAATTACCCATCGAGTCATGTATGTTTCTCATTCTCAATACATCTTACTAGTAATAACGTCATTTATAATTTAAGTACCTTAACAAAATGTCTTATAAAAATATTTCACTTACATTATAGGTCAATTGGACTCCATTCGGCAGTCCATCGTCTATCCCGCCGATATCGTTATTTCATGGATGCATTCATTTTCTTGACTTCGCCGAAGGGTATATGCCGAAGAGGGTTGCAAGGCAACATGGGAGAGTTCAGTCCGTACCCCCACCACCGCTCGACTTCGATCATAATCTTTCTAAATTGGGTGCCAAGGTAAAGAGCTATAAAAAAGTGTATGGGCATACGGTGGCATATTGGAACGAAATGGCAAATCATAATTACCATCTCGGGCAGCTTGGTACCGAAGTTGTAGTGCCGGATAGTACCACGTCGGATTATCCCATATGGTATGCAAACATAACACATCCGAGAGTGCACAACCCTGCACACAGTGAAAATAATGTTTATGTCAATGCCATGATGGGGTCAGCGCAATTAATGTTGGGACAAGTGAGGCAACGCACGCAGACATTGATCAATCAAGTTCGTGTGGATCCACAGTGTCCAGATTATATCATGCCTGAACTTAACGTGATTGCCCATCATGCCGGTACCGCAACGGTCCCCAATCCTGCCTATTGGGGACCGCAACAAGGATATGCCCCGGAACAATTCGCCCAAGAAATACCTCCTGGTTGGTGGTGGGACGGAGCCGCATTTCAAAAATATTACCAAAACCAACCCAACAACCCTTATGACGATAATAACAATCAGTAGTACTTTTTTTTTTAATGTTAGATGAATTATTTATTTGTACTTAATTGCTCAATATGATAAATTAGTATTCCAATTTTTTATCTCTTGTTAAATGTTTTAACTTCTTTTTATAAAAATCAATAATAATATAGAACTTACTTACTTAAATCTATAAAAACTAATATATTTGTATATCTTATTAAAAGATGAGTGGAAAAAAAATAACATCCGAAAATGTCAACACTGTTGATAATAACGAAAGACCTCCCCCATTGCTGTGGTTGGACAAAGATGGGAGGTAATCTAATTTTTATAAATAATATCCCGTTTGAAGTTTTTATATAACTAATAGCGTTCTTAATATGTACAAACTACTTGAACACAACAGTTTCATTGCACGGTTTGGATTCTGTGCGAATTGTTGTGCACTAAAATATGAAGATTATGGGTTAAGATGTGGCTTAGTGATCTTAGTGACACAAACAATAAATATGTAAAGTGGATTGTATTTATGTTATATAATTGCTTGAGAGAATAAGAGTTTGAGTAATAAATTTGCAAGAGGTTTGATATGATATTTTTTTCTCCCCTTCTTGGTCATAAATGACCCATATTTATAAGGCTTGAGAGAGTGGAGCTCACTCTCCCGATTTACAAGGACAAGTAGCTGAAAATAGCTCTGCAAAATATTAAATGCTACATGATTGATGTGACCCAGGTCGGAGGTCGCTGGGAGGTCGCTTGAGGCAAATCCGGATTTGCAGGGATTTAGCCGTCTAACTGCTCCTAGCTACTCATCATTACCATCCTTTACTGACACATCTCTGATTAAGGTCATTCTTAGGTAAGGCTCCTGGCGCTGCTCGTCTGCCACTGGTCCCATCTCAATTAATGCTCCGTACTTGTGTCAGTGCGCGACCTACGAGGTGTATCCAGGTCACATTTTTCGTGCTTGGCGTGCCTTCATTTCCATCTCTTCGGTGAGGTGCCATACTCGTGCAAAACTTGGTCCGGTTCTCCTCTACTTCTTTCTAGGTCGGGCCCAACCTCTCGCTACATGCCCACAACAATAGCCCCTAGCTCGTTCGCCAATGCTTGTCAAGGGGGACGAGTTATCCTTCCAGTCAATAATGCGAGGTGCGAGATTCGGTGGCTTCTTGAGTACACATGGTTGTTATCTTGGAAATTGCTGTCGATGATGGTCGTTCACCTCGTCCGTGTGGCCTACTCTCAAGAGGGTAATGATGGCGCGCGTGGCTTTCACGCTACCGACGCTTGGCCCCGTCATGTCCAATCACTTGTGCCCTAAACCCCTCTATAAATATCCCTTTCGTTTCCTTTCCTTCTTTTTCATTTCCAATTCTCTGAAAATTACTCCGTTACTCTGCCCATCTCAGTGTGAAACTCTGGCGATTTCAGCGTGAGACTTCCAGCGCTCGCGATTCCTAAGGTAAAATTTTGATTCCTTCTTCCCTCTGTTCCGTTTTTCTCATTTCTCGGCGATGGATTCTAGAGAAAATAGCCCGTCTGGAAGTCTTGGCGGGAGTTCTGCTCCCTCCGTCAGAGTCTGTCGGCAGAGGCCTCGGCGGGGGCGAGCCATCTGTGGTCAACGTTTCTTCCGAGATCGTAAGTGATATACTCGTGCCTATTCCCGGGGAGGTTACATCTAAGAGCGGTGCATTTGCACTGTCGTTATACTCTGACGAGCCCCCATGTCCAGACCTTAATCCCACCGATCCCAAAGTTCAAATTTTAGAAGAGGCGGGAGATGGGGCCGTCATCGCGATCTCTGAGCTAGTGGACCCTGCCGAGTTCGATTTTCTTTCGGACGAGGTTATCCCCGATGTCCCAAGCGAGGATGATGAAGTTGACGAACTGGACCGCAGGCTTTGGCTCCGCGAAAACATGGTCGCTTCTCGCTAAATGGTTCCTCGACCGCCTCGGGTTCGGAAAGACAGTTCGTTTGCCACGGCCGATGTAAATAGTACCATGACCGAGGCTAAACTCTTAGTGGCGGCGGACAGTTCCAAGTCCCGAGTGATGTTCATTTTACGGGTTCCTCGGTAGTGAGGTTGATTTCACCGGTCAAAGCCGGGATGGTTGTGTGGCGATGAACTACGATACCATGAAGGCGGGGCTCCGTTTCCCGCTTCACCCCATTATCACCGATCTGTTGCAGTTTTGGGGTCTGGCGCCTACGCAGATCGCTCCAAATGGGTGGAGCACAATTATAGGGCTCTTATCGCTGTTTGGTCGGGTTCAGCCCCGAGCATTCCCTTCCGTTAAGGAGATAAACTCTCTTATCTCGCTGGCGAAGTGGGGAAAAGGTCGGGGATACTATTACGTGAAAGCTCGCCCCCACATGAAGCTGGTCAAGGACCTTCCGAACAAGGTCCAAGACTGGAAAGAGAAGTGGTGGTTGGTCGGGGGAGCGTGACAAAGTCCGGTCTTCGCCCTTGGTTCGCTCGGATATCGCGAGATACCTCGTGATTACATGATGTTTAAACGTAAGTCTTTTGAATCTACCTTCATTCATTATACTGATTTAACTTTTCCCCCTTATTGCAACTCCCAAGAACTCCAAAACTTCCGAACTCTCTCTCCCTTTCCTCGTTCGGTTGATTCAAGTGTGTCTTATTGATCCCGACGAGCGATCTTTGACCGTTCTGCAAAGGTTGAAGTGCTTGGAGTTTGTTGGCAATCGATCCGCCTCATTCCTCACTGTCGGCGATATTCCTGTAAGTGATCTGGACATCATTCCATCAGACTTGCTTATTTGTCCATTTGTTATATGGCCCGAATTTTCATCTGTTTCCCATTTTCCTTTATCGAGCCTATACACTTCAATTCTGCCAAAATTCTTGATGAGATACAGAACCTTAACTCCGAGGATATGCATGAGAAGGTTTTTCGCCTTAGCTCTCTTCGAGGCAAAATCGACAGAAGAAAAGAAAAGTTATTGTAGGGGGGCCACCGAACCTTCACCTCCGAAGACAAAAACTGCTGCCCCGGGGCTAGGTCAGAAAAGGGCGGTCGCCGAAGTGCGAGTATCTGGGGGGAGTTCCCCAAAGCAGGCCCGAACATTCATGGATATGGATGTTCTGCGGAACTCCCCGAGCGGGAGAGTGGTGTTGTCGGGTTTGGTGGGGAACCCATATACAATCGTTGAAATTACTCAGCGACGAAACCGCGAGGTTGAGGATCGCACTTTCCTCGGTTGGAACCCGGACTCCCGCCGATGGTAAATACTTCTTTATCATCCTATCTTTTCTTTTGCTCGCCTGGAAAAGGACCTCGTGCTCACGTATAATTGTTTTGCAGATACAACCTAGATGATGGGGTCTTCCGAGGTGAGGCAACTCGCAACTTCTTAAGGTCGCGAGACCCTGCTGCCAATGACGCTCAACCCACTTATCTCCGCCAGATCGTCATCGATGCCCCAAAGTCCTGGACTTTGGATCTTCATGATAAGGCTCACACCCAACACTTCTCGGAGAACCTGACCTCGGGGGTCGCCCATATGTGCCGGTCCTTAGCATTTATCGAGAGGAGCTGGGAGCAGTATGGCTGAGCAAAAATCCAGGCTCAGAAAGCTGAGGCAGCCTATTCGCTGATGAAGGTAGATCTGGCGAGGTCGACGAAGGAGAAGAAAACTGCCATCAGTTCCAAAGTCGCAGCCGAGGAAAAGCTGAAAGAGGTGGTTCGGGAGCGGGATGATATGGAAAAGAAAATCTCGCAGATGGCAAAAGATCTCGAGCTCCGAGATAAGAAAGTGAAGGAGGGCATGGACAAGACCGCCGAGGTGGAGAATCGGTGTCTCCGGTTAGAAGCTGAGGTCCATGACTTCCCTGTCACCATCAAGTTGGAGCATCATCACGCCTCCAACATGGCCTATATCCATTCCTTCTCTAATGCTGTCCGGGCGTGACCTTGAAGGGGCCAAGTCAGCGATGACTGAGATGCTCATGGCCTATATACGCAACAACCCTGTTAGGGAGGGGCATGATCTTCCCATCAAAGACCTCACCGCTTATGGTGTGGATTTCAGCTTTCTTCCCCCAAGCGCCAATCTTTATGATCCCGAGGAACTTCTCGGGTTACTGAATAACGAGATGAAGGGTGGCCAGGATGGCGGAAATGGTGAAGGGAATCGAGCTAGCGTTGAGATTCCTGAGGTTGAACAAGAAGCATCGATTAACCCTGTTGAGGGGACCTCGGATGCTCCGCTGAGCTAATTTCTTGGATGGTTTTTCTGCGGCAGTATGCCATTTGCCTTCGGGCGTCCTCATGTAATCGCCCTTCGGGGTTTGTTAATCAAGTGGTTTGGTCGCCCTTCGGGGTGTGTAAGTGTTTTGCTGCCTCCGGGTGATTGTACTTTACTGCCTTCGGGTGTTTATCAATGGAATTGCTGTTCTTTTTCTTTCTATCTTTCTTGCTTCTTGATTTGAATGCTTGTTTATTTCTCGCTAACACTTTGAGATCGGTGACTTTGTGTTTCTTGTCTTCTCGAACATCCGGATAAAAAATCATAATGACAACAGATTTGTTAATTGATAGTCGACTTGACTGTCGGCTTAGATAGGACGTACGACCGAGGTCGACTTAGACGTGGTGTGCGACATGATTGCCTTAACATATTCTTGGCTTTGTCGACTTAGACTTGGTATCGACGATTCGACTTAAATTTGGGTATCGACATACTAGCCTTCACATATTTTTTAAAGCCTTCTTAGACTGAGTATCGATCGAGGTCGACTTAAATTTGGTATCACGACATACTAGCCTTCATATTCTTGGCTTAGCCGACTTAGATTTTAATTATGTGCCGAGGAGGTCGACTTAAATTTGGTGTCTCGACATCTTAGCCTTCACGTATTCTTGGCTTAGCGATTTAAATTTTGGGTATCTACCGAGGGTGGTTGGGTGTCACGACATACTAGCCTTCACATATTCTTAACTTAGCCGCTTTAGGACGGGTATGAGACATACTAGCCTTCACATATTCTTGGCTTAGCCGATTTGGAGACCGGGTATCTTACGAGGTCGACTTAGGCCGGGTATCGACATCTTAGCCTTCATATTCTTGGCTTAAGCGGACTTATTTGGGTATCGACCGAGGTCGACTTAAATTTGGGTATGCGACATACTAGCCTTCACATATTCTTGGCTTAGCCGACTTAGACTTTTTCATTTGCAAATCTATTTCTGATCGAACTCGTGTGAGGTCGGGGACCAGTCCCCCAAGTTTGTAAATGTAAAAAGATGGAGCAAGTTTGTGTTATAAGTCATAACTCATAGAGAAATATACAATCGATCTGGATTTTACAACTCATAATTATTGGTAGAACTTCTTCAGGTAGGTCGCATTCCATGGATACATCGCGGGAATGCCCTCCAAGTCCTCGAGCTGGTAAGCCCCATTTGGTAGGCATTTCGAAATCTTCATGGGTCCCTCCCAAGTTGGACCAAAAACTCTTTTCTGGACATCGAGGATCCTTTTTAAGATGAGGTCACCGACCTTGAATCTTTGGATTTTTGCTTTTGAGTTGTAGTATCTTTCCGACTTTTGTTTGTAGTTGGCGTTTCTTAAATTGGCTTCCAATCTTTTTGCTTCTAGGAGGTCGAGGCTAAGAGATATGGCTTGATCATTGTCCTCTGTGACTGTTTGCGATGTCCAGTGGCTTCTGACTATGACCTCCGCGGGTATGACCGCCTCTGTCCTAAAGGCCAAGGCGAACGGTGTTTCGCCCCCGTCGAATTTTGGAGCGTAGTCCTATACGACCATAAGATACTTGGAAGCTTGAAAGCCCACAAATTTCTTTGACTCAATGAGTTGAGTTTTTAGGGTGTGTTTGATTATTTTGTTCACAGCTTCGACCTACCCATTGGACTGGGGGTGATAGGGGGTAGAGAACAGCTTTGCGATTTTCCACTTCACGAAAAAGGCATTGATCTCGAAACCATCAAATTGCTTCCCATTATCTGTGACGATTGATTTTTCCGTATAAATTGAATGATTTTCTCCTGGGTAATGGTCGCCAAAGGTTCTACTTCCGCCCATTTGGTGAAATAGTCTACTGCGACCACTACAAACTTCGAACTACCTGGGGCTTTTGGGAACGGACTGATCAGGTCGATTCCCCACCTCGCGAAAGGCCATGGGCTGTAGATCGATGTGAGATCCTTCGGAGCTCACTTAATCGTCGGGGCGAATAAATGGCATTGCTGGCACTTCTTTGCATATGCAATCGCATATTTCCTTAAAGTTAGCCAATAATAGCCTTGTCTGATCGTCTTGTAGACGAGAGACTGACCTGCGGTATGATTTCCACAATCTCCTTCGTGGATTTCCTTCAGGATCACTTGGCCTTCTTCCGGGGTGACGCATTTCAAAAGTGGCAAAGAGAAACTTCACTTATAAAGATGTTCATCGATAACGGTGTACCTCGCTGCTCTTATTTGTAATCGGTGAGCGGCGACCTTATCCTCTGGCAGTATCCCTTTCTCGATGTAGTCTCTGACTTCGGTCATCCAGTTGTTTTTCGAGGTCGCGATCTGAAAGACTTCCCTACGAATGTTTGATGGACTTGCTTGATTCGTCCAAGTTATTTCCTTTATGTCGATGATGACGCAACCTGCTGAGGGAGTGTTGAGTTTAGTAACTGCTATGTTGTCCATATCTACGGTGCCTTCAGACGTGGCCAAGCAAGCTAGTGCATCTGCCTGTGTGTTTTCTGCTCGAGGTATCAACTCTATTTGCACTTCCTCGAACATTTCGATGAGGCTCTTCGCTATCTGCTGGTATTTCATCATTTGTTCACCCCGTGCTTTGTATTCTCCTGACATCTGGCATACGACCAACTGGGAATCATTGTAAACTTTTAGCTTTCGCACACCAATGGCCATTGCCATTTCAAGGCCATTTATCAAGGCCTCATACTCTGCTTCGTTGTTGGTGGCATGAAAATCAAAACTCACAGCCTTGGTGAAGGATTGTTGTTCGGGATTGATTAGGACCACTCTAGCCCCTGCTCGGGTGCTCATCGAAGAGCCATCAATGTGTAATGTCCATGGGATATCGGCCGCCTCCGGTGTCTTTTCTGGAAAGGTGAGCTCGGTGAGAAAGTCGGCGAGGACCTGAGCCTTGATCGCAGTTCGGGGTGCGAAGGTGATCCCAAACTGTCCTAACTCAATGGACCATTTTAATAATCTTCCAGTTGTATCAGGTCGGTGCAAAACCTGTCTCAGTGGCATGGTAGTTAGGACTTCTATTTGGTGATCAAAAAAATATTGTCGAAGCTTCCGGACGCTCATAATCAAGGCATAGGCGAGCTTCTCGAGCGGCGGGTACTTGAGCTTGGCATCATTCAAAGTCTGGCTGACGAAGTATATAGTCAAATGGTACTGACCTTCTGCCCGCACTAATACTGCGCTGAGAGCGGATTCTGAAGCCGCGAGGTATAGAAATAACTTCTCACCTGGTATGGGTTTTGCCAAGATTTGGGGGTCGGAGAGGTACACTTTGAGTTTCAGAAACGCGGCTTGGCATTGCGGGATCCATGAGAACTTTCCTTTTTTCATGGCTTCGAAAAAAGGCTTGCACTTATCCCCCATTCTGGATACGAATCTGTTGAGAGTTGCGAGACAACCGGTCAATCTTTGGACTTCTTTCACGTTGCGAGGTGGTTTCATGTCCATGATGGCTTTGATCTTTGTAGGGTTAGCTTCAATACCTCGCTGACTGATGATATGACCCAGGAACTTTCCCGAACCAACTCCGAAGCTGCATTTCTTGGGATTCAGGCGCATGTTGTATTCTCTCAAGATGTCAAAGGTCCGGGCGAGGTGGCACAGATGGTCCTCCTTCTTCTCACTTTTCACCACAATGTCGTCGATGTATACCTCCATGGTCTTTCCAATCTCGTCGGCGAACATTCAATTTACTAAACGCTGGTAGGTTGCCCCTGTGTTCTTCAGACCAAATGGCATCCTCTTCCAACAATACACGTTTTTCTCTGTCAGAAAAGATGTGTGTTGCTGAACGTCTTTATACATGGCGATCTGGTGATACCCGGCAAACGCATCCATGAATGTCATCATCTCGTGCCCAGCGGTGCTATCTACGAGGTGATCGATGTGCGGCATTGGAAAGTAATCCTTCGGACAGGCCTCATTGAGGTCGATGAAGTTGATACATAGTCGCCAAGAGTTGTTTACTTTTTTCACTAGCACTGAATTGGCCACCCACTGCGGCTGGTCTGCTTGCTTGATCAACTTGTTATCTAGCAGTTTCTTTACTTCCTCGGCCAGGGCTGCGTACTTTTCCGGACCGAACTTCCTTCTTTTCTGGGACACTGGCCTCTTCGTCCGATCGATGTTCAGTTTATGGCATGCGACCTCGGGGTCGATGCCGACCATGTCCTCATGTGACCATACGAATACGTCTAGATTCTGCTTGAGGAAATCTATCAGTTGATCTCGCAGGTCGCTGGGAATTTGTGTTCCGATGGTCACGCTTAGTTCCGGTCGATCAAGGTCGACCGGGATTGTTTTGAGCTCTTCGATAGGGGTTGCTCGTTGATCATTTCTTTCCATTCTTGGATCAAGGTTCGACTCTCACTGTTCGAAGTCGACCTCCATTGGCTCGAAACCTAGGCGAGGTTCCAAATCTGGTAAATCTCGTGAAAGCTTCTCTCTAGCTGTGATGTCAACTTCCATCGGTGTTACATTCGTTTCTACTACACTGTCTATCTTCATTTTATCACTTTCTTTCTCTCTCCGAGGTGGAGTTCGGCTCGTACAACTTAGCCCCACCTCGGATTTTCTACCAAAATAAAAAGTTGAATTTAAATCGACACAGGTGTAAGTTAAACATTTTCTTGCCGCAATCTGTTCACCTTTGATGGTGCCAATCTTCACGTCAGATCCGGGAAACTTAATACAATAAAAGTAGGATAAGGAGGCAGCCCCGAACTCATGTTTGAAAGACCTGCCGAAGAAAGCTTGAAATTTGATGGAGCATCGATGATTACAAAGTCCAGCTGCCCCGTTGCCTTCACTTCAATGTCCAAGGTTGATGTGATCTCGACGGATAGGCGGATCATCCCATAGGCCTCAACAGGCTGGTTCCCGAAACCTCAAATTCTGACCTCACAAGGCTCAACGTAGGAGTGGAAATTGTCGAGCAGGTCCAGAGTCTTCTTGAAAAGGATGTTGCAGAAAGCCCCATTATCAATCATGACGCGATGAACTAGAGCCCCCATTATTCTGGCTGAGATCACGAGTGGGTCCCAGTTTGGAAACACCACCCCATCTTTATCCTCCTCGGTGAAAGTGAGCTGCTTCCGACTTGGGGCGATGGTGTTGATCGGAAGGCAACTCAGCACAGCATTGTCGAGAGCTCGCATCTCGGCCTTCTGGCGTCAGTTAGACAGGGAGGTCGCTGGGAGGAATCCACCAAGGGTCCCCCCAGTAGGGCATATCATGTGGATGACCCGGTTCTCCGCTCCCGCTGGGATCTGCGGACCTTGCTTTCCTTGGTCGGGCTGGTTTCCTGGCGGTGGCGCTGGTCGCTGGTTTTGCTGATGCCTTGGTCGGGCTGGTTTCCTCGTACAATCTCCAGAGCTCCCTTTGCAGGTCGCGATAATGTTCGGTGTCATGTCCAATAGAGTTGTGGTAATCGCAAAATTTCCTCGGGTTGAGTCTGGAAGGGTCCTGGTACATCTCTTTGGGTGGTGGGATATGCTGCTTGCCTCTGATCGCCTGGAACACCTGAGCTGCATTCATGGTTAGTTTTTCCAGGAGTTTCACCTCCAGAGGGTTATCAATTGGCTTGAAAGTTCCCGGGGCTCGTTAGCTTGTGGCCTCGGGCCTCCTGTAAGGTTTCTCGGGTTTTGGATCGGGTTTTTTGCCTTCTACCTTCCCCTCGCTTGGTCGCTGCTCGCCCAATCTTGATGCCAGTATCTCGGCATTGGTGATCATAACCCCTGCCCGATATTGGAAATCGGTGTAGCTCGATGGATAATCCTTGTTCATCATTTTCCAGAGTTTCGTTCCCTTCTTCAACCCATGCACTATTCCCAACACCTTAGCTTCATCGTCCAGTGGCTCGCCTTCCATAATAAGATGGTCTATTCGATCAATATATGCCCGATCCGACTCCTCCTTGAACTGATAGATGTTTGCCAAATGCTGCTTTGTTCCCTTATGCGAGGTCAGCGAGGCGAAGTGAGTGAGGAATAATTGAGCCATCTGGTGGAAAGATTCTATGGACGTCAGGGGTAAGGAGTTGAACCATCGGTAAGCTTGGTCGCCTAGAGTGAGCGGGAAAATGCGGCATTGAGTGGCATCAGTCGCGCCCATGGAGTTCATGTAGGACGTGTATTTGCTCACGTGATTTATCGGGCCAGTGCTGCCGTTGTATTAGGTGATGGAGTTGACATTGATCTTGATTTGGACAGGAGCGAGCATGACCGTGGGTGATAATGGCGAAACGGGAATTTTTATGGTGAGAGGTGCTCCCCCCTTGTTTGCTAGCTGTTCTTGGAGATCTTTAATATTCTGGAGGATGGTGGCCATTTGTGGGGACTCGTTCTGCCCTACGACCTCGTCGTGATGACGGCGAGGTGGAGAGATTCTTTCTTGTCGGCGAGGTGATGGGGTCCGACAGCGTCTGCAGGGTGATGGAGTTCTCTCCACTCTGCGAGGTGGAGGACTTCATTCGAGCCGATCTTTCACCGATACTCGTTGTCTGGGTCCGCCTTGGGCTACCGATCCTGAACATGAACTTTTGAGTTCGGCATAGTCACGCTGCGTTGGCCTGGGCTGATCTCGCCGGGGTCCGCGGCCTTGGTGCGGGCTGCTATTGAAACCTTCTGAGAATAGACGTTTGTGAATGGGATTAGGCCCCTCGTTTGGATTACGCCGATAGACTGGAGTACGTTGCGTCCCTTGAGAGTTGGCTTCCTCACTTCCCTCGCGGCGAGGTCCCTCCTGGCGAGGTTCCTCGCAGCTAGGTTCTTCTTGGCAAGGCCCTTCGTAGTTGGCTCTATCCTTGTAAGACTCTTCGCGGCGGGATTCCTCGCGCCTCTGGCCTTTGCCCTTACTTTGGGCCTTTCGGTTCAGGTTGTGGCATAGGTCGTCGTCTGGGATCAGCACTCCGGCCTGCTTTCGGCGTAACTCTGCGATGGCCTCATCGATTTCTTTCGGGGTACGGATCTGCTCGAGATTTTGAGCAATCCTTATGGTGGGTCCCCCAGCCTTGCAGTTGCTAACGGCCGGGCCGCTAGCCCCTGCTCCGCCGGAGCGACATGAAACCGAAACGGCTTTTCTCTTGGTGATGAGAGTAGCTTGAGACATGGTTGAGTGGTTTTTCGGGAGATTTGGGTGTATAAGATGGATTTGTATCGAAGATTCGTGAGGAATACTCCAATGAGAAAACACTATGTAATTAGCTCGATATTTCTTAAAGAGTACCCTCATTCTAGCGCCAATTGTTGTGCACTAAAATATGAAGATTATGGGTTAAGATGTGGCTTAGTGAACTTAGTGACACAAACAATAAATATGTAAAGTGGAATGTATTTATGTTATATAATTGCTTGAGAGAATTAGAGTTTGAGTAATAAATTTGCAAGAGGTTTGGTATGATATTTTTTTCTCCCCTTCTTGGTCATAAATGACCCATATTTATATGGTTTGAGAGAGTGAAGCTCACTCTCCCGATTTACAAGGACAAGTAGCCAAAAATAGCTCTGCAAAACATTAAATGCTACATGATTGATGTGACCCAGGTCGGAGGTCGCTGGGAGGTCGCTCGAGGCAAATCCGGATTTGCAGGGATTTAGCCGTCTAACTGCTCCTAGCTACTCATCATTACCGTCCTTTACTGACACATCTCTGATTAAGACCATTCTTAGGTAAGGCTCCTGGCGCTGCTCGTCTGCCATGGGTCCCATCTCAATTAATGCTCCGTACTTGTGTCAGTTCGCGACCTGCGAGGTGCATCCATGTCGTATTTTCGTGCTTGGCATGCCTTCATTTCCATCTCTTCGGCGAGGTGCCATACTCGTGCAAAACTTGGTCCAGTTCTCCTCTACTTCTTTCTAGGTCGGGCCCGACCTCGCGCTACATGCCCACAACACGAATAACGTGGTACTGAGCATATGCTGCAAGTACCTTGACCCAAAATGGACAAACTGGTCTATGGTACCTTCCGAGTGCCGGGAACACATGTGGACTATATTGAAGTAAGTTTAACCATGTTTGCATTTTACACATTTTAATATTTTGTAAAACTATATATCATGATAACAACCTTTATATTTTTAATTACAGAGAAAATTCAAGATTAATGGAGATCCAGCTGATTTCAGAATCACATTCTTCAAGATTTGTGAAACATTCATGCGTCAAGGATGGAGAAACCCCCGATTATATTTTGACGGTGCTGGAGGGTCAGTGATACAAAAGAGGGAACGCTTGGATTAGAGAAAAGACATTTAAATCTCATGTATTTTTCTTTTTTTTATTAATTGAGGTTGTATCAAATTAGTAATTATTTTTTGTGAAATATTAATTAAACAGTCTACTATTATAAGTTAAACTATTTACTCTTAATTTATCATAAATATTTTTTTATTTAAATGAATTACTTTTTAATAAAAATAAATGTATTAATTATGAAAATTATAATTACAAAATTTTGTTTGTTTTTAATGTCTTTCAATGAAACAATAAATATTTTAAAATAGCTGAAAAGTGTAACTTGTTATGCTGAAAAATGCTACTTGTTTATACTGAATCGTGCAACTATTTTTTCATATTAATAGTTGCATGCTTTAATATAACAAGTTGTATGCTTATAAAATACACTATGAATAAACGGTGCACCTAGGCTATTTTTAAATGAAATAACTAATAAATTCAAAACTAAACAACTAATATTTTTGAATGAAACAACTAATATTATTTGTATCAAGATTTTACATGTATTCAGATTCGATATTATCCCAAGATTTTAACATTGAAATAATAAATTATCGAATACACTTATAAATTAAAATAATAAATTAATATTTTCGAAAATAAAAAATAAAAATTTACTGTCGCATAGTCAATGCGACAGATGTCTTTTCTGTCGCGTTGACCGTGCGACAGAACCCAACTGTTTCGCGTTCGCCGTGCGACGGCAGGAGTTTGTTAAAACTTTGATTTAGCACTACTCGTGAGCATGGAGGAGCTGTTACCAAAGGTGCAGAAGTCAAAAATCGCTAGGCGGACGGATTCTGGTCGCCTAACACCTAGACCGCCTAGGACCGCCTAGACGGATGGTGTTTTTTTTTTTAATTACAGATATAAATTGATAAAAAAATTAAATATTAAGTAAACATACCTTGAACGGCCAACATACTTGAAATATTAAATATTAAATAGTACAAAACCTGGCAACATACTTTGACCGGCCAAATTGCTAAAACCAAGACTCAAAAATCCAAAATATCATTTCAAGTTTCAACAACCAAATCCCATAAAGCAGAAACCAAATCTTCATCCATCTTTCTTTCAAAAAAAAAAACTTCATCCATCTTTCTAGGTTTTCCACAGTGGCCGTGAAACATGGGACCTCCGGCTGGGAGGAGTGCGGCGAGGGCGGAGGCGAGCGGGCGGGTGGCGGTTTGGGCTGTGGCCCTGTGCGTCGCGCAGCCGGAGCCCGGAGGTGCAGACTTGCACTTGCAGCCGAGCGGCAGCGATGCAGGCTCGGCGGCGGGTGGGCGCGGTGGATTTAGGGATTTAGGGTTTGAAAAACATTTCTCTCTTTTCTTCTCTCTCTTAATCGCTATTCCTGATACGGGATTTCTCTTCTTCACTTCTTTTTTATTTATTTTTTAATTAAAACATTTAAAAAAAGAAAAAGGAAAAAGTTTATTTCGTTGGAGCCGCCTAGCCTGATTTTGGCCGCCTAGGCGGCGCCTTGCTCACAGAGCGATTTTCTTGGGCGACTGGGGAAAAATCGGGGCGCCCGGTGGCTGCCTAGCGCTTAGGCGGCCGCCTAGAGCGATTTTTTCATCCCTGGCCAAAAGATAGATTTTACATGAATAAATTTTCAAAATGATGATTTTACGTGGCGGTATTGACCCTCCCCACGTGTGGCTTGCTAAAAACGAACTAGTAATCTTGTATTTAATCATGGTTATTATTTAAGTATAAAAATTGATATTAACGCACTCTGTTGGGGTCCCTGTCAATTTTTATATGGTTAAGTGAGAGTCGATTATTAATTTTGTCTTAAATGTAATTAAATACATATGCGCCTGTCCAACAGCCCACAACTCATGCTACTCCTGTCCGACCCGACCCGCCCTGACTTGTGAATTTTAAGTCATTTTATTTTAATTGTGATGTATTCCACATAACACTAGTGTGTAATATTTCATACAAGATCTTCTCTACAAATATTTTGTTGCATATATCGTAATTATACAAGATTTAATTAGAATTCCTTTTTAAAATTTTGAAATTTTATCATAACAAATCACAGATTAAGTAAATATATGTGTACAATTGTGTAATGATACCGTAAAATGAATTTGATTTGATCATATGTCTGCAGGTGGACACAAATTTATATGTCTATTGCTTATGTGGCGCATCACATATGTAAGGTCTCCACCATCATTTAATTAATTTATTTAATTAATTCAATTTTTTTATTAATTACATAAGCTTAAATTCTAAACCATGAACTATTTGGGCAGGGTGAACCATGAACTACTCGGGTCGGGTTCAGGTTGGGTAATTTAAAAAAATATATATAATTAGTGAAATTGGATAAAATATGAAATATATATAAATGCGAAGATTGAATTAATTAAAGAAACTAATTAAATGATGATGAAGACCTTGAATATATGGCGTAGCATTGTTAATCCGGGCCGAGCTAAACGGACCGACTCGTTTAAACCTATTATATGCAGGGTTAGGGCCGAGCAATGGGAGACTCGTTTAAAATCGAGTCTTTTTGGCCCGGACCGATTAACCCGCGGGCTAAACGGGCTAGCCCGCGGGTTAACCGGGCCAACCCGTTTAGCCCGTTTATATTTATATATACTCAATTTTTTAAATTTTTTTTTATTTTCTAATTTTTTAATTAATTTTTTTAAAAGTTTTTTCACAAATTTAAATAAGGCAAAAATCAATTATGGCCAATCAATTACAAATTAAATATTTCAATTGATTTAGTCAATTAATAATTAATCCTCTCCAATTCAATATTTTTTAACAGTTTTGAATTTCTATTGAATTGAATAAATAAGTAAAATATTAATCCAATATAAAATAATAATATAATATTTTTATAAATTCTATTATGAAATTTGTTCATAATATCTGATATCATTATAATTATAAATTAATATTATGATATTAATTTATAAATGTGATGATACAAATTTTATATTATTAACTAATTTCAAGGGAACTTTGATCAATTATGTTATTAAAGATGATGAGAACTAATTTTATATTTTGAACATTTGTTATTAAAGATGATGGGGCATTCTGGATCGAAATTTTTGTCATTATGTAATGTTAATGTTTGAACATTTTTTTTTAATTTTTTTGAGTCTGTTAGGTGGCATTAGCCCGCAACCCTCTGAGGGTTGGGGTTGAGTCTCAACTATTAGAGGCCCGCTTAAAATGAACCTAAGTTTAGGTCGGACCGTTTTTAACGCACCAGAAATCTGTGGGTCGCCCTAATAATGGTTAGGGCCGGCCCGTTTAACAATACTAATATGGCGCACCAAATAAGCGGTGAACGTATAAGTTTGTGCCCACCTGTGGGCATATGATCAAATTCGTACCATAAAAATTCAAAATTTGATATTTTATTAAGAGTGGGTCTCATGTGCACCCGGGTGCACCGTTCACTCATAGTACATTTTAGAAGCGTGTAACTATACAAAACAGAAACGTGCAACTATTCCAAACAGAAGCATGCAACTATGTTCTCATATTAACAGTTGCATTTTTCTGTGTAAATAAGTCGCATTTTTCAGCATAACAAGTTGCACGCTTCTAAAATGCACTATGAGTACACGGCGCACCATGTGGCATACAAGACCTAGCTCTTTAGAGTGAGTCTCTTGTGCACTCAAGTGCACCGTGCACTCATGCAACTGGATGATCCATTTAAAAAAATATTTGACCTATTGAATATATTAAACATATTTTGTGGATACATGGGTAGAGTTGAGGTGAGTGCACGGATCTTAGATCCGTGCACCAGTTGCACATGAGATTTTGTCATACCCCAATTTATAAATGTAATGATATTAATTTCATAATATGAATAAGTTTCACAGAAGAGTTTGTTTTAAAGAAATATACTTGTATGAGACATTCTCATAGTAAGACGAAACATAATTTGAGAATTATCGATTTAATAATTTAAAAGAGACGAATGTTGATTTATGTTATTTTTTACCTTGTCTCATACAATTTTTTTTCATTGAAAATAGATAATGACTTAATCTGCAAGAATTTAAATATAAGTTTCCCAAAAAAGTTAGATTTCATTTCTTTTTGACAAATAATTCGTAAATAGAAATTTATAATTATTAATACTCTATACATATATAATAAGTAATAACAAAATGTTCGGCCAAAAAATTATTATAATTTTATAATAAAATTTTAAATATCTTAACAAATTTGATGTAGCTCAAATGGAATAACAAATATTTTTTATCTTCTTTGTATGCAAGAGTACAAGGTTCAATTCCTCATATTTACCACACATATATATTAATTATTTTTTTAAATATTTTCTAAATTATTAATATTATTTTTGAATTTATGAACTAGATCTATTTATACATATATAATACCAAAAAAGAAAAAAAATTCAGTAAAAATTTTTTTTACAAATTTTTGAACTAAATCTATATATTTATACATATCTAATAATAAAATATTGGGACCTTTTAAAAAAATAACAAAATATTGGACCAAAATATTGGACAAAAAAATTATTATAAATTTTAATAAAATTTTAAACATCTTAACAAATTTGACGTAGCTCTAATGTATAACACAAAATAATAAAAAAAGAAAAGCGTAGCCTATACTTAAATTTAATGCAAGAAAGTTCTACACCTCTACCCTTTCTTCGTTTCTGACCAATATAAATACAAATTTTGTACAGCCTCGTTGTTATCTCTCCTTACTTCATACTAAAGTCGATTCCCACCATTACAAATTCTCACCTCAACAATTAATCGGGCACTATGTCGAAGCCATCGCGCCCCAAGACGCCCGATGATCAAACGGTGTGTTTTCTGTTCCGTTTGCGAATCAAAATTTCTATTTAACTGGAATTGCCAGCTGTTATGGTCTTGTAATTCGAGTGATAAATATCAATTGCGAGTTGCATTTATCTGGGTTTGTTAAATTCAGTCGAATCGGCGTGTAATTTGCCCAGTTGTTTTTCTTTTACTCGAATTGTTAGTTTTTTTGTGGTTAATTCTGGGATTGTTGTGTACGGAAGTATGAATTATTCGGAAAGATGTCTTTGCTGTTGTGTGAATTCGAATTTTTGAACTCTTTTTTTTTTGTGAGGAAGAGACGAGAAACTCCCCCACCCGTGCCATTGGCCCCTCAATCGGGCGGGTTATAAATCGAAAGATTTGCCGAAGTGGCTGACACTTGTGGTAGAGAGCCACCAAGATTCAATCCCCAGGACAAACCTTTATAATATTTCAATGAATAATTTTTCCCACAAGAGGTTCGAACCTGCGTTGCCGAACACTTCTCCCCACATCACCATAAGTCTTACCAACTTAATAGTACTTTAACTCTTAATAGTACTTTATGATGGTAGGATGTGAATAAATGAAGTGGGAGATTAGGGAGAACGAAGAATGTGGGCCCATTTGAGAGCCCCTTTTATGAAAAAAATAATTAAGCATCTATGTGTAAAATTGTAAATGGAATGTGTAAAATTGTAAATGGAATGTGGGAGTGTGGTTGAGTTTTTAAGAGTTATGTTTTTATAGATAAAAAGTACTGTAAATCGATCTGGGTACACCTTGCACTTATAGTGTATTTTAGAAGCGTGTAACTTGTTATGCTGAAAAGTGCGACGTATTTATGCAGAAAAGTACAACTGTTAATATGAGAATATAGTTGCATGCTTCTGTTTGGAATAGTTGCACGTTTCTATTTTGTATAGTTGCACGCTTCTAAAATGCACTATGAGTGCACGGTGCACCCGGGTGCACATGAGACCCACTCTTGCATAAATCTTGGGTGTGTGGATGATTAATTTTGGTAAATGATTTGACCGGTTTAATTTAGTAAATATATCCCTAATTTATTATTATGTTAGCATAGGGTTAAAAATGTCAACTATTGCACCTAAGAGTATTACTAAAAAGTGCTAACACCTCATAGTAATACCTAATGCAAAATAGCAATTTTGAGCAATTTTCCCTTATTTATAACACTAATACATATCTTAATCTTAATACTTACTATATATTGATAAACCTAATTCAGCTTATGTGGCGGAACCTCATAAATCTATGCAAAATTCAGTTCAATTAAATTATTTCGTTTCAAAATTGTGCACTCGCATTAAAAATTATTTAAGGTAAAATTTTAATATAAATTATATACTCTTATTTATTAAGATATGTTTACACATATATCATTGGGGGGAAATTGATTTTTTCATCCTGTAAATTCGACCTATTTTGATCTTGGTCCTAGTAACTTTGGTTGTTTGATTTTCGTCCTATAACTTTGTAAAATTCAACTTTTTGGTTCTATAACCTGCTATCAAAGGTGGTCTTTCATGTAAATATGACGTGGATATTTTTTATTTATTTTTAATTAAAATAAATACACAGCTGATCAAAAAACACTTAAATCCCTAATTTAAAGCCTGGAAGTCCGCAAAACACTTAAATCCCTGAATTCTTAAAGCCCGAAAAACATAAAACCCGCGGCGTATTAACCATCATACGCTCTGAATCTTCATGTGCTGCTCTTGTTGTGGTCTCCATATCTTCATTTGGCATGACACATGATTTCACCGCTATGACTTATCCATTGCTCATTAGATCCATGGAAATCCTGGTTTGCTTAATCACAACCCTTTTTGTCACCGACTTTTTTGAGATCAAGGCTGTCAAGGATTGAACCAGCATTGAAGAATCAACTAATCATCTCCACTGTCCTTTTTTTTTTTATCGGACAAAGTTAGATGTTAGTAGTTAGTACACCAAACACCCAAATACTCTACGAAATCGTCAATCCACCTTATAACTCTCATAACTCCAAATTCGTTCCCAAAGGGAATCGAATCTGGGTTTCCCACTCAAATGAAGAGCCCAGTGGCCAGGTGAGCTAAGCCACCTGATTTCTCCACTGTCCTTATGACAGTTGGAATTGCAAGAACACCAAGATTAGAGTTGTTCTGCGAATTGGGGTGTTCTGATTTTAATACGCCGCGGGTTTAATGTTTTGTGGGCTTTAAGAATTCAGGATTTAAGTGTTTTGCGGGCTTCCGGGCTTTAAATTAGGGATTTAAGTGTTTTTTTGCCAGCTGTGTATTTATTTTAATTAAAAAAAATCTACGTCATATTTACCTAAAAGACCACCTTTGATAGCAGGTCATAAGATCAAAAAGTTGAATTTTACAAAGTTATAGGACAAAAATCAAACAGCCAAAGTTACTAGGACCAAGATCAAAATAGATCGAACTTACAAGACGAAAAAATCAATTTTCCCTATATCATTATATATTCACGCTCTACTTATGAAGATATGCTTACTCATATATCATTATATATATATATATATATATATATAATACTATAATATCACGAAATTCTAACTTGCCCTTTGTAATTGCTGCTTTGTGAGTAGGGTATCGAGAGTTTTATTCTTTCTATGGCATTCTTAGATCAATATTTATGAATTTCCTCCTATTCTTTTGTTTGTGATTCACGGCCCAACAATTTTTTAAATTTTATGATTTTTTAAAATTTGATTTTGTGATGTATATCTAATTTGATTTTGTTTTTTTATATTACGGGAAGTATTGAGGTGCAAGTAGTATTGAGATACGTAATTTGAGTATTGAATAATATTCACGTTTCGTATATATTTCAGGGAATATTGAGGTAAATAATTTGAGTTATGAATTTATTATGAATGTTTATTGCAATTGTGTAATTATTTTGTATATTGCAGGGAGTTTTTTTATATTGCACGAAGTATTGAGATAAGTGATTTGAGTGTTTGTTGGGAGATGAATTTAATAAAGAGTTTTGATTAGATCCCAAAACCTCTGAGTATGACATGTTCAAGATAATCTTGATAGTCTGAGTCAGGTTTCGGTATAGAATAGTTAAAAGAAGATATCTGCACCATGTATAGTCAGCAGATATTAAACAGGTTTAGATACTGCAGACTCAGAAGATACTAAAGATACTGAAGATACTAAAGACACTGAAGATACTGAAGACTCAGATGATACTGAAGACTCAGAAGATGCTGAAGACTCAGTATATTACTTGTTGGGAAATTTGTATTTTAGTTTTGATGGAAGTTTCAAAACAGGTTGTAATAGGACCAGTCAGACCTGTTAGCTGACTGATGACTTAGAATCAGATTAAGATGACCAACTGAAATGTATAGATAGCTGATGTAAAAGATAGGTCACATATTGAGGGGGAACTCAATATGTATAGGTCAGTCGAAGTATCGGATGACCCCGGATAAGGTCGATGATCGGAAGGCTAAGAACAAATCGGAAAAAAGTCAAGATCGGTGAAGACAAAGACATGAACAAGACTCGGATGAACACAAGACTCGGATGAACTGAAAGACTCGGATAAACCCGAAGACTTCGTGAATAAACTCAAGACTCGAGATGATGAATACACCTGAGGCTCAGAGTCACCAAGATCGAAGACTACCGAAGACACGAAGACCTATATCGGTAGAAGTCCGCATATTGTCTTAAGACAATCTGCATCAGAAGACTCTACAAGGTAGACTGATCAGTTATCTGATCAAATCAGCTCACACCTGGCGTCAACCAAAATGGTACACCAGACAAGACGAATATTCTACAAAAGGAATATCAATCGTTTAACGGACAAATACTCAAGAAGTGCGCCTCGCCTCAAGAGAAAGCGACACGCACAAAAAATAGCCGATAATGCGGATTCGACGCCGCAGACATAAACGACGCTAATCATGCCTACGGCCACGCCGATATATTGAACACGCCACAATCATATCCTCTGACCTACCTAATATAGCCCGAAATTCAAATTGCTCTCCAACGGCTCTTTGATTTCGAGGTCTATAAAATGGGATCGATCTTCAAAATTGAAAAGCACTAAGAACGAACATGGAGACACCGCAAAAGAAGCAAAAACTATAGCAAAATCTCTGCTCGAAGAACACCATATTTGAAGATTATTCTTAGAGTGTTCATTCTATAGTTCTTAGCAAGAAATCCTATCCACTAGCATTTGGCTACATAAACACCAGGATAGATTTCCAGTTGGAACCACAACAAACCTTTACCCAAACTCAAAGTTAGGTTAAGTTTGTTATCGCAAGATTTCAGACTAGGGATTATAGTTTCTGATTTCTGGTTCGGTTGAGTGTGAACTCAATAAACATTTGTTGGGTGTTGGACTAACACATAAAACTAAGTTCAGTTGGTTAAGTTGGTTAAGTTGGTGCCCCTGTGTTAAGGGAAGAGTGGACGTAAGACGGGTTTCGTCTGAACCACTATAAAATCTTGTGTGCATTTACTTGCTTTCTTTATTACTTTACACTATTCACACAACTGAGTTTAAAACTGCATACATATTCTAAGTTAAGCTCAGTTTGCACCAAGCAACTGATCTGATCAGGTTGACACCTTAGTCAGCCGGTTGAAAACTGACTTAAGAAACTGATTTGATAAAACTGGTTTTTCACACGGGTATTTACAAGCTTCCGCACTCTCGGTTAAACTGACAGATATCAAACTGATCTGCCCCCAGGCACTCAGTAAGATTGAACATCAGTCCAAACTGACTCACTAGCACTCTGATCAGGAAATCTGCAATCACACCTGATCCGCACGAAAAGTTTTCAGAAGTCTATTCACCCCTCCCCTCTAGACTTCTGCCCTCACAAAACCCGTTCGGGACCTACAAGTGGTATCAGAGCGGTGGTCTACAGACCACTGGCTTTGAGTATCATCAATTCTTGAGGAAGAATCTTTGTGGTCATTTGAACAGATCTTGAAAAACCGTTTTTCAAAACTCATTCATTTTCAAAATCACTCAGCATGGATAACACCTCTGGTATATATCATGACTTGCCTAAGTTTTCAATTGATGAGTATGCAGATTGGACAATATACATGTGCAACCATCTGGGATCGATAAGCGGCAGAATGATGGAAGTCATTGAACGAGGACCCATCATCATATATCACGACAACCCAGCGGTTGGAGGAGATCCAGATCATGCACCTGGAAGCCTTGTTCGAAAAAGTCCAGCCCTGATGGATGCAGAAGAAAGAAAGTTGTATACTCTAGATACAATCGCCAGACATATAATCATGAAGACGATGGATAAAGTCACCAAAGAGAAGATAAAGTATCTCAAGACTGCGAAACAAATGTGGGATACTCTTGCTGAGATATGCGAAGGAAATGATCAGATCAAAGATAGCCGACTACAAAATTTGAATCGTGAAGTTCGAAAAGCTCAAAATGTTGCCCAACGAGACCATCAACTAGCTCGATGGGAGGATCACCATGTCAGTAAACAAGCTACGAGAACTTGGAAGAGAGATGTCAGACAAAGACATCAATTACAAGATACTGAGATCTCTCACCAAGAAGTGGGACATGAAAGTCACGGTAATCAAGGATTGCCAAGACATCGCCAAGATGAAACCAAGTAGCTTGTTCCTAAGCCTTAAAGCCCATGAGTTCGATTTAATCGAAAGAGGGCAAGCAGATGAAGACGAGACGCCTGCTGAAGCCTCAACCTCCACATCTAAATCGGTTGCATTCAAAGCAACCAAAGTGCAGATCAAAGGCCCATCGAACTCATGTAAACATCATAAACCAAGGGTAATGATCGCTTCGCTACTGCCAGAAACTTGAAAGATCGAATATTCAACTTGGTAAGTATCGCAGATTCTACAAGGACTATCAAGACAAATGTAAGAAACAGGAGGCCAACTAATGTATCACTAGAAAGGAATAGATCCGATGACCGGGCGGATCACAGAGATGATAAAAGAGATGATCGGTCAGACGAGAGAAGAGATAACAGATCTGACAGAAGGAGTTCAGACTACAATCAGAAAGGAAAGTCACCTGACAGATCCTACAGACGAAGTGTCTCACCTGGCAGAGGAAGTTCCGTGGATCGTGGATCATGCTTCAACTGCTTGAAACCAGGTCACTACAGACTCGATCGCCTGCACCTTAATCCCGAGAAAGGGAAGAGAAGTTTTAACAAAAGAGAGCTACGCTTCAAAAGACGTAAAAGCCATGGTTGGCGACATATCAGAATTGATGATTCCTATCTGCCTTCTGAGGATTCTGGCAACTCATCTGTAGAAGATTTATGTCTGATAAGCAGTGCTGTTGATTTCCTCGACCATGAAGATCTGATATTCTCTTCAGATGACGATAAAATCTGCCTGATGGCCAGGGAGGAAGACCAATCTGAGGTAACCTCCAAACCTTCTGCTTTTTCAATTTCCACACCAGCTATTATTAGCACACCTGCTGGAGAGATTGACTTGCAGCTCTACTCTGAGCAATTGCTTGATGATCTCTCTGATGCAGTAGACACTTATACAATAGTGGAAGCTGAAAATGACAAGCTAAGGATCGAAATAATCGGCTTTTGTTAAAGAGAACGCCTTGTCAAGAAAGCAACCGAATCAAATCACCGAAATCGCTTTCGAAGGTAATCGAGGAACTTAACGCTCAAGGTTAAATCTTCTCGATCGGGAGAAGCAGATCAAAGATCAACTAGCAATCAACAAAAAAGACAAAGTTCGATGATTTCAAAATCCTACAAGCTAAGTTTGATGAGCTATTCCGACTACATGAGAGTCTAAAATCTCATCGAGGATAGTTTATGCAAGAAAATAGAGGTTTTCACGAAGTCATCAAAAACCGTTCAAGATATGAACACCTATTTTCAACGCCGACTAACAAGAAGGGAATTGGGTATGAGAACCCTTCTACATCCTCAAAAGCCCCGTTTGGTTCACTTGAAGGGTGTAATCAAACGAGTCTCGACAAAAAGATACACAAAAAAGCTAAAAATGTATCGATAAGGGAAAGAGACTCACGAGCAAGTAAGGCAAGTGCCTAATCAGAAAGGGAACATAAATTGACCCCAACTGATTAAGCATCAGCCGAGAAATCAACGAAGAACCCCGGTTCTTTTGAAGAAACCTCAACTCGATCGTGATTAGGTATCGGAAGAGACAACTCAGTAAAAGAAATCTAATCTGAGACCCAATCGAGGTCAGCTGCCTAATAAGCAAGCTATAGGTAAACTACAAAGACCATCTATGCCAAAGAGATATGAATCTTTTAATGGTAGCAGTCGTACCTACCCTTATAACAAGAGATCTAGGGCTACTGCACCTCAGCCCCACTGGGTTAAAATAAGACAAAATATAAAGAAAAATCTTAAGTCTTCTAAGTCACCCAAGGCTCACACGAATAATCATACTAATCAGAAAGCATATAAAGAGACGTATGATTATGTTGATATGTATGGGAGACAAATCAGGCCTTCTGATCTATCTGATTACAATAGAAGTGCCCTGTTTGTTTGGATCCCTAAATCCACCACTAACCCCTCAGGACCCAATTCCAAAGGGGTACCTAAAGCCTGATTCAATTGCAGGTTCTCGTGGGACTAGCCAACAAAGGAGGTGTACAAGCAACTATCTGGTACATCGATAATGGATTCTCAAGGCACATGACTAGAAGCAAACATCTCCTTAGCTCTTATAAAGAACAAGAAGGCCCACGTGTACTCTTCGGTGATGATAACTTTGGTTTTACCAAAGGATTCGGAACCTTAGAGAATGATGATGTACAAGTAACTGGAGTCTCGTATGTCGAAGGATTAAAGGACAATCTACTATCAGTATCACAATTCTGCGACAATTGATTCAGCGTTGAGTTCTTGAGTGACAAGTGTACGATTAGGAATCGAGCTACTCAATAAATCTTGCTAACTGGTTCAAGGAAATGCACGATCTACACAGCAGATTGGAACAGTTGCCCGAGAAAAGCATGCTTAATTGTTAAGAGTTCCAAAAGTAGCAGTTGGCTCTGACACAAAAGAATGAGTCATATGAACTTCAAGACTCTTAACAAGATATCTAGGGTGCCTTTGGTTGAGGGACTTCCGAATGAAGTATTCTCTAAAGATCAAACATGTGCCGCATATCAGAAGGGAAAACAAGTTAAAGCTTCATTCAAAGGAATACGGACCAAAGATCGATGAAATCTTCGCAAATCGCTCCATATGGATCTATTCGGACCAGTTACACCAGTTCGGTCTCGGTGGACGCAAATATACTCTGGTAATCGTGGATGATTATTCCAAGTTTACTTGGGTTATATTCTTATACAAGAAGAACGAGACAACGACAAAAGATACCCGAGCTCCAAGAAACTACAAAACGAAAAGGGTGTCGAAGATAGTAAAAATCGGATCGATAAAGGTCTGAAATTTCAATTATTTTATTCTTGATTTTTGCTCTAAGTTTGGTATCTGACATGAGACGCGTCGGTTTGAACGCCACAACAAAATGGAGTAGCGAACGGAGAAATGAGAACTCTCAAGGAAGTTCGCTCGCACTATGTTAAATTTGAACATGCGACACCAAGCCGTTTAAGGCGAAGCCATCAATCTTGCATGCCACACTCGTAACAGATGTTCTCGACACAAAGACTCACTTCAAAACACCCTATGAACTGTGGAAGGCGGCGAATACCTCGTGTTTCTTACTTCCATGTTTTTGGGTGCAAGTGTTTCATTCACAACAATGGGAAAAGTCGGGTTGAAGACTTTTGAGGCCAAGTCGAGATGAGGGTATATTCTTAGGATATTCCTCATCCAAAGAAGGCTTTCGGGTTTACAACAAACTAACCCTAGTTGTGGAAGAAACACCCCATGTGGTCTTTTGATGAGACATCTTCCGAACAAAGAGAAAGCGCCTCGAAACAAGCCGCACCAAATCAACCGCTACCGACACGCGAAAAATGGATCACCTAAGTATCAAGGAGAAAAGAAAATTTAACACGTAATGGTGTATCCCGTAACTTGATCTTCCGATTCAATAGGTCCATACTATTCTTTTTAGTAAGTTCTGCAGCTTTTTTCAGTGGGTTGTCTTCCTCTCATTGGTCCACGCGTCACCGGATTCCAACGGCTATATTCCTCGGCTTATTCGCCTCGGAACATTCAGATATATCTTGAGCATTCAAGACATTCTTCGAGTCTTGATAATTACTGTGCCTTCAGTATCCTTTGTCTTCGATATCTTGATCTTGAGTCTTGATGTCTTATCCGAGCCTCGGTGTCTTGAAGATATCTTGATTGATATCTTGAGTCTTCATCTTTGAGTTTTTCGGTTTCTCGAAGTTCATCTTGAGTCTTGATTCTCATCTCTTCGTCTTGATTCTCGATCTCATCTTGAGTCTTGATTCTCGATCTCATCTTGAGTCTTGATTTTCGATCTCAATCTTGAAACTTGTTTCATCTTGTTACTAAGTCTTCAGAATCTATCCTGATCTATATCTGCTGACTATACATTGTGCAGATAACATCCTGAACACTCTAAAACTGAATCCTGACTCAACTATCAAGATTATCCTGAACATGTCATACTCGGGGGTTTTGGGATCTAATCAAAATCTTCTTTATTAAATTCATTTCCCAACAATTTCCCCCTTTTTGATGATGCCAAAACCATCTTGTTACAAAAATACTTAACCTGTACTCAGGTTTCAATTTTTCCTATTTCAAGATTGGTATATTTCTCAACAATTACTTCAACAATGAATCTCCCAACAATTTCATCACCAAACAACAATAATCAGGCATATCAAATATAAAGACATGAAAAAAGATAATGAGGTATTATCTTTGAGCATAAAGATAAAGTTTCATTGATTGTATGATATCAATTACAGATTACAATGAACTTATCAAAAGTAAAGACAAAAACATAAAGAATTACAAGTCTTCAGTCTTGGTCTTCAGTCTTCTTGAACTTCAGCTCGGCTCCTGGCCTCAGGTCTATCTGAGCTCTCAGTGTCTCTAGTGACATCTCTGAGTCTCATGTTTCTTGATTCAATGGACCTTATGCGATCAGACATATCGACACTCGGCCGACCGAGTTCGATTTCTTCGACTTCAGACATCCTGACCCTCAGGTCACTTTTACTTACTGAGTCTCAGATCAATTTTCTTTATGAATCTCCGATCCGTTTTACTTACTTGAGTCTCAGATCTTTACTGAATCTCAGATTACTTTTTACACAAAGCTATCGATTTCTTCTTTTGCACGATCGATTAGCTCGACTGATCAGATCAACACATCTTTAGATCAACATATCAGGATAGCATCTGGTAAGTACATCATATCAGGTTAGCATATCAGGTTATCATATCTGATCTTGATCAAGTCTGATCTCGATCAGTCTCATCTGCTCATCTTCATATCTGATCTCGATCACGTCTGATCTTGATCAGTCTTATCTGCTCATCTTCTGATTTGCAACCTTCTCTTCTGATTTGCTGGCTTTAGCTTTTCTTCACTCTTGATTTTGCACAGCTCATCAGTTGACTCCGGAACTCATCTGATCTTGATCAGTCTCGTCTGCAGCCTCGTCTGATCTCGATCATCTACTTCTGATTCCGTGAGTTACCCCTCAACTTGTTCTCTCGTTCCCCCTCAACTTGTTATCTGTAAATTATCTTGAATAACACAAGTTGATAATGTTTTGGCATAGTTCATCAAAACTCAAATATCCAGCAAGGACGCCAAAACATTAAAATATATGCATTTTTAAAGAAACGAGTTTTCCTTTTAAAAAGATCAGTTCAGGTGGTCACTCTGAAATTAGTGAACCTTTTGAACTCCTGCTCTGATACCAATTGTTGGTATCAGATCAGAGATAGGTTTTAAAAAAGATCTGCTCAGGCGATAACATTGAAAAAGTAATCTTTTGAGCACCTGCTCTGATACCACTTGTTATCTGTAAAATAGCTTGAATAACACAAGTTGATAATGTTTTGGCATAGTTCATCAAAACTAAAATATCCCAACAAGGATGCCAAAATATTAAAATATATGCACTTTTAAGGAAACGGGGTTTCCTTTAAAAAGATCAGTTCAGGTGGTCACTCTGAAATTAAGTGAACCTTTTGAACTCCTGCTCTGATACCACTTGTTAGGCCCGGTGGAAAACCCATGAAATGCAGAATAATCATTAAATGCATATAAAAACAGGGGTGAAGGAATGGTGATTCCAGATTTTTGCGTTTTAAGCTCATGTGTTGTGTTTTGCTTATAATCGAATGCATATGACAAGATAAGAACGTAAAGCAGTAAAGAACACAACAATGTATAGTGCTTCGGAGACTCAAGCTCCTACATCCACTCTCCCTGTTCCTAGGGAAATTCCTTCAAACTGGACTTATCACCCTCTCGGGTTCGCCTCTAGATATTTAACGAGCTCTCACTCCAACTGGACTTATCACCCTCTCGGGTTCGCCTCTGAACTTATCACCCTCTTGGGCTCGCCTCTAGATATTTAACGAGCTCACACTCCAACGGGACTTATCACCCTCTCTCGGGATTGCCTAACAACTACCTCACTTCACCACTAGTTATCTCTTACGAGAATGGGGTTTGGGTTTGGTGTTGTCTCCAACTATGGTGAGATTTTCCCTTACATTTGTTTAGCCTCAATGCTAAGGTTGGAAAAATCTCTCTAAGCGTAGGATACATCGTGGGTTGCTTAGATTGGGTTCTAGAACACTCTTTGAATATATGTGTATATCTACAGACTTGTGTTCTAAGGTGGGAAAGCTTGAGTATATGTTCTCTTAGCTCTGTAGCATCGTTTGCTATCTTCTCCGTACTTCCACACGTAATAATGAAGGAAGAACTTGTATTTATAGTGTGGATTTGAATGTTACCGTTGGAGAGAATCACATTCAAATCCATACTATTCTTTGTAAGTTCTGCAGCTTTTTCAGGCTGGTTGTCTTCCTCTCATTGGTCCACGTCAGCTGGATTCCAACGACTATATTCCTCAGCTTCTTCGCCTCGGAACATTCAGGATATACTGAGCATTCAGTACATTACTGAGTCTTCAGTAATTACTAGGCCTTCAGTATCCTTTGTCTTCAGTCTTTATTATCTTCAGTCTTCTGAGTCTTCAGTGTCTTATCTGAGCCTCAGTGTCTTCAGAGATATACTGATTGATATACTGAGTCTTCATCTTTGAGTCTTGATTTCTCGATTTCATCTTGAGTCTTGATTCTCGATCTCATCTTGAGTCTTGATTCTCGATCTCATCTTGAGTCTTGATTCTCGATCTCATCTTGAGTCTTGATTCTCGATTTCATCTCGAGTCTTGAAAACTTTCGGTTTCATCTTTTGAACTTCAGTTTCTTGAAACTTTCTTGAGTCTTGAGAATCTATCCCGATCTATATCTGGCGACTATACATTGTGCAGATAACATCCTGAACACTCTAAAACTGAATCCTGACTCAACTATCAAGATTATCCTGAACATGTCATACTCAGGGGTTTTGGGATCTAATCAAAATCTTCTTTATTAAATTCATTTCCCAACATTTACAAGTCAAGCAGAGTACAGAAGGGATATTCATCTGCCAGGTGAAGTACACAAGGAATCTACTGGCCAAGTTTGGAGTTCAACATTGTAAGGAAGCCAGAATTCCCATGATGACCGGGTTCAAGATGGATCCAGATGAGGACGGTCAGAAAACTAATCAGAAAGAATATAGGGTTCTCATTGGATCTCTACAATACCTGACTGCCAGCAGACCAAATATCACTTTTGCAGTAGGTGTATATGCAAGATTTCAAGCAAATCCAATGCAAAGCCACCTAGAAGCAGCTAAGCGGATTCTCAAGTATCTGAAGGGGACAGTAAACCTCGGTTTATTCTACCCATCAGATGATAATCTAGAGCTTAGTGGGTATTCTGATTCTGATTATGGAGGTTGTAGAATCGACAGGAAGTCAACCTCAGGTTCATGTCAGTTTCTGGGAAATAAACTGATCTCTTGGTTTTCGAAGAAGTAGACATCAGTTGCGACATCTACTACTGAAGCAGAATATATGGCTGCAGGAAGCTATTGTTCCCAACTGCTCTGGCTAAGTCAGCAGCTAACAGACTACAACATCGTAGCTAAGAACGTACCTATATTACTGTGACGATGGTAGTCTTTATTGCAATCACTCGAAATCTGTTCTACATACAAGATGCAAGCACGTGGATGTCGACACCATTTTATCGAGATCACGTTGAAAAGAAGAATATCGAATGGAAAAAGATCCATCTTGACAAGCGTAAAGTCGATATTTTAACTAAGCCGCTAGCTGAGATCAGATTTAGAGAATTATGCAACGAGCTAGGGCTTCTGGATCTCGGAGAAAGTACACCAGAAATGGTTGGTGGACTGATCTCCAGAACCAGTTGGTTAAAAGACTAACCAAGTTAAGAGGAATCAGTTGAGTTAGGAATCTCAACCCATCGAATTTACCGAGACGAGGCCGATCTGAAGTTCAGATAAGGAGCAGATAAGAAAGTAAGACAAGTAGCCGATCTAAAGTTCAGACAAGAAGCAGACCAGTTCAAGATATATCAGATTAAGGGGGAACTGATCAGATTGGAAGATTACTTTATAAGTCGATTAAAGTTGTAGTAAACAAGCAAGTCATACAAGTTGAAAGCTACAGATCGCATAAGTCAGAAGAGGCAACACAACAATGAAATAACAAAATTTGTCATTGATAAGGACCCGGAGGTTAGATTTACAAGTTACAAGTGATATCACAAGCTACCTACAAGCTATCTTCAAGTGGTATCACAAGCTACAAGTACAAGAAGACCCGAAGGTCGCTACATAAACCATAAACCCTAAGCCAACCCAAGGTAGGGAAGGAGAGAGAGAGATTTTAAGAGCTGATGCTCTCATTTTTCTCCGACCCAGTATGAAGAAAGCTTCTAGAATCCTGAAAGCCACTCTTAGAGCTTCGAAGTGAGGAGTGAGAGTGGGCCTTGAAGGATCTTTAAGCAAGGAGCCCTTATACCTAAAATCAATGGGCTCTCCAGCTGTTAAATGGGACACAGTGCCACAGGTTTGGTCACAAGGACCAAACGGACACTAGTGTCACATGCAAATATTGAGTTTGATACACGAGATCGTATACCAAACTCACGTTTTATTTCAGACTGAGTCTGTTGATGCTAATTCCGTCATCTCGATAGGCGCACAAGGTGCATACGGTTAGGAGAAGTGTCATCTCATTTGCCTTAGCAGATCCGCCTCCACGGTGGTAAAGAAGCTTTGCATTGATCGTATGTGTAATCTTCGATGACGACGAAAGCAGTGTTAAGGAACACACAGGGTTGATTTGAGAAGCTGAATTCATTGGAAAAGGGTTAAAAGTTTTCACCGGAAGTTTCACCGGAAATAAGGAACTCATCGAAAAGGCATGAAGTATATGCTAAAGAAGATGAATGGTTTATGTTGTGTTGTTTTGCCTAACACCCCAGGCTAATTTATAGAAGGAAATTAGGGGTACAAATGCAAATTTATTTTTCTCAGAAGACCTTAAGAGAAATTTGCATCGACAACGCGTAAGGAACACGTGGCTAATGGTTGGATGAGTTGATGGTGTGAGTAATCACAACGTATCTATGCCATTATTACGGAATGTCAAATCGCGCCGATTTGGGAATCGAGGCGACTTTTTGACTCACCGAAGTAAATGTTTTGGCGGGAGTAGACTTCAGTGCATAGTAAATGCGGGCTGATTAGAAGAAGATTGAAGATAAGAGTATCAGATAAGAGTATCAGATAAGTGGATCAGATAAGTGACGAAGTGTTTCAATCAAGAATCTGATCAGTTGAGTAGAATATTGTGGGGAAATGCTTAAGTCTACCATCAGTAAGGTCAACAAGTACCAGATAAGATCACAGTGGTAACTGGTTGATTCAATATCAATCAGTCAAATACTTTCTCTTATTTATCCCCTTCTGAACTTCGTATATGCGTTATTTAAATAAATTGGTTTTTATTCTGTGATGTTTTCACTTTATGACGCATGCTCTGCAAAACTTTTAATGCGGACTTGGGAATGTGTTTTTAATGCGTTTTATTGCGAATTTTCGAGTCCGAAATACGAGAAGACTACTTTTCTCAACCGTACGATCAAAATACTTTTTGGCCGACTAATCTCAAACCATTTTCAAAACACGGATACTTGAGTACTTTGGAAAGTTGTGCAAAAAGGTTTTCCCTCGTATTCTATAAAATCCAAATCTTTCTCAGAAAACTTCTTTCCACTACTTCGTCTTCTCAAAGCTCTTAAAAGATCAAAACTTTCATAATCTTCAGAAAATTACCTTCAAAATCATTTGATTCTACTTTTACGATTTCTCAAAACCTCGAATCAATTTCTGGTAATTTCTCGCTTAAATACTGCATTATTTCAATTCACTCTGGTACCTAGGTTTACAAGTCGTGATGATATGTTTCTGTAATTTTTATAAGATCTATACGCTTGCTAAATTGATGCTTAGATTACTGGTTTGACTGAATTTATTGAAATATTTTACTCAAACTAAACATCAATTTGCATATCGTACAGAAATGGCATATCTTGTTCCACGAACGGGCCAAGGGAAAAAGTTCTGCAACTTTGCATCAATGAAGAAAGACATCATTGATGAGAAGTATGTAGTATTCATCATCACCTCAGATCCTGAATCGCTGGAAATTCTGGAGTGCTTGCGAGCGTGTGGGCTAGAACGATATTGCTCTACACATCAGAACATCGTCCACACCCATGAAGCCCTGATGTTTTTATACAATCTACAGAGGGATGAAGACATTGATGCTGACCTAATTTCTTCCGTTGGCGGACTGGAAGTGCGAGTGTCGAATGACGATCTCCAGAGGATATTCGGCCTAACTCGAGGAAGCATCAATCCAGAGACCTACACGACTGATGTAGGAGAAAAAGAATTTCTTGAAGCCGAGTTGTTGAGACCAACAAACAAGGAGATATCGCCTTCTCCTTGAGATCGTTCAGAAGGTGATCATGTGCTCTTTATGCTCAAAGATAATACCTCATTATCTTTTTACATGTCTTTATAATTGATATGCCTGATTATTGTTGTTTGGTGATGAAATTGTTGGGAGATTCATTGCTGAAGTAATTGTTGAGAGATATACCAATCTTGTAATAGGAAAAACTGAAACCTGAGTTTAGGCTAAGTATTTTTGTAACAAGATGGTTTTGGCATCATCAAAAAGGGGGAAATTGTTGGGAAATGAATTTAATAAAGAAGATTTTGATTAGATCCCAAAACCCCTGAGTATGACATGTTAAGAATAATCTTGATAGATGAGTCAGGATTCCGTTTTAGAGTGTTCAAGATGTTATCTGCACAATGTATAGTCAGCAGATATAGATCAGGATAGATTCTGAAGACTCGATGAAAGTTTCAAGAAACCGAAGTTTCAATATGAGACCAAGTTTACGAAGACTCGATATGAAATCGAGAATCAAGACTTCGAGATGAGATCGAGAATCAAGACTCAAATGATGAGATCGAGAATCAAGACTCGATATATCATTCAAGATATCTCTCAAAGACTCGAAGACATCAAGACTCGAAGATCAAGATATCAAGATCGAAGACAAAGGATACTGAAGGCACAGTAATTACTGAAGACTCAGTAATGTACTGAATGCTCAGTATATCCTGAATGTTCCGAAGCGAAGAAACTGAGGAATATAGCCGTTGGAATCCAGCTGACGTGGACCAATGAGAAGAAGACAACCAACCTGAAAAAGCTGCATAAATTACAAAGAATAGTATGGATTTGAATGTGATTCTCTCCAACGGTAACATTCAAATCCACACTATAAATACAAGTTCTTCCTACATTATTACGTGTGGAAGTGCGAAGAAGATAAAGAACGATGCTCTGAGCTAAGAGAACATATACTCAAGCTTTCCCACCCTAGAACACAAGTCTGTAGATATACAAATATATTCAAAGAGTGTTCTAGAACCCAATCTAAGCAACCCATGATGTATCCTACGCTTGGAGATATTTTCCCAACCTTAGCATTGAGGCTAAACAAATGTAAGGGAAAATCTCACCATAGTTGGAGACTACACCAAACCCAAACCCCATTCTCGTAAGAGATAACTAGTGGTGAAGTGAGGTAGTTGTTAGGCAATCCCGAGAGAGGGTGATAAGTCCCGTTGGAGTGTGAGCTCGATAAATATCTAGAGGCGAGCCCGAGAGGGTGATAAGTCCAGTTTGAGTTAGTGAACTACAGAGGTAGTCAGAAAGCTCAAAGTCGAAAGGTTAGTAAACTACAGAGGTGGTCAGAAAACCTTAGGAAGTGTTTGAAGGAATTTCCCTAGTTACAGGGAGAGTGGATGTAGGAGCTTGAGTCTCCGAACCACTATGTTTACTGCTTTACGTTCTTATCTTGTCATATGCATTCGATCATAAGCAAAACACAACACATCATTCTTAAACGCAAAAAATCTGGAATCACCATTCCTTCACCCCTGTTTTATATGCATCGCTTGTCATGTTTGCTTCCGCATTCGGAAAATGGGTTTTTCCACCGGGCCTAACATATTACTTTAGATGCAGAATTCAATAGAGCTAACTTTCTCTGCGCACTATCCTCACTTTTCTTTAGAGTCTCATGCTTCTCAAAGAGGTCATTGAACTCAGTTCTGATAAGCTGAATCTCCTCAGTGGATTTCTCTAATTTTCCATTCAGGATCTCTATCATCTTCTCTTTTTCTGAGAGTTGTACTTTCAGAACATCTAGTTCATCAGTAGTTCCCATTAATTGATAAGTGATCTCAGCAGTATTAGAGTCTTTCCATCTTAGATTTTCAGCAATAAGTTCCTTATTCTGCTCTTGAGTTTCTGTGAGCAGTTCTTGTAACACAGAATAGTCCTTCATAAGTTTCTCAAAAGAATCCATCAGGTCAAAATTACTGGTTACAGTTGAACTTGAAAACTCAGGTTCTTGTGTAGGAGCAACAACAGAGATAGAAGAATTTACCTCTTCCATAGCAACAAGGCAGACATCATCACTGTCACTATCTGAGAATATCTCATCTGAGGAACTGGAACCTTCTTCAGATTGTTCTTCTTCTTCAACAATCATAACCTTCTTGCTAGAGATTTTCCTCTCTCTCTTGGCTTGTCTCTCCTTTCTTTCTTTGACACTCAGCTCAGGACAGTCATACTGAAAATGACCTTTCTTTTGGCAGTTGTAGCATCTGTTGGTATCATCATCCTGATCAGTTTCCTCCTTGGTCTTGGAGTCCTTTTTCCTAGATGAGGAACCTTCAGCTCTGTGGTCCTTCCTTTTTTCAGTGGATCTGTCCTCACCTTCTGAGTTATTCCTATTCATGTACCTGTTGTTCTTATAATATTTCTTGTATTTTCCAAATCTGCTATTGAGTCTTTCAAACCTCATTGCCATCAGTACTAGCTTATCCTCTTGCTCATCCTGATTTTTGGCAAGTGTGTTATCAGACTCTCTAGTTTTACAGGATTTCTCTTTGGCTTTGAAAGCCACATTCTTGTTAGATGAAGATTTATCTTTGCTGTCAGATTTCTTAGTTTTCTTATTAATCACAAATTCATAAGCTTTCAGTTCAGAGAAAACTTGTTGGTATGGCATAGAACCAATATTCTTGGTGTTTTCAATCACCACAACATGTATATCCCATTTCTTAGATAATCCTCTGAGAATTTTCAGTGCCACTTCTCTCTGTGGGTATCTTTTCCCAAGAGCATTCAGATCATTCATAATGCTAGTGAATCTGACTTCCAGTTTGTCAATGGATTCACCATCTTCCATTTCAAAACTATCAAACTTTCCAATGGCAACAGAAAGTTTGTTTTCTTTAATATGATATGTGCCTTGACACATGATAGCAAGTGTGTCCCATATTTCTTTGGCAGTTTCACAGTGAGAAATCATCCCCATAACACCATCATCAATAGTGCTATATAGTGTATCTTTAGCAATGTAGTCCAAATTGACTAACTTTCTCTCATCAGGAGTAAGTTGGTCATCAAGTTTTGGAAGTTCATCTCTGGGATCATTCCTCTCAGTATCAGTAATTCTGGGATTTACAACAGTGTATTTGAATGGTCCTTCAGAAACCACTCTCCACATTCTTTAATTCTTAGAATACAGATGTGTCTGCATTCTTAATCTCAATAGGTCATAGCTCTCAACAGAGAACATAGGAAGTTTCTTACAAGGCATGATGAATTAGCCTTGTAAGATATCAGCAAAAAGATCTATTCAGTAGACCACCAAAGTCTTTCAGCAAATAAACTATGGCTACCAAAGCAAGTGGTCAAAATGAACCACTGCTCTGATACCACTTGTTGGTCCCGGTGTAAACGAGTCTTACACGTGTATGGGGGGGAATACACGTGTTCAGTGATTTTTAAAACTTTTCTTTACTGAGATCAGAAGGGTCAGAATGTCCTGAGTATTTTGCCCTGAGAAGCACAAATTGCCCTGAGTCAAAGTCTACTGAGACAGTGATCCTGAGCTGCTTTAAGAAGCTTCAGATTAGCCTAACTGATCCTGAGTTTTATCAGAGATCCTGAGATGCTTGGATCAGATAATTATCTTACTGAATACTCAGTAGAGTTTGTTCAGTTTGGTAACTATATGTTCTAGCTTATCAAGAGTGCGGAATGATAGGCCCTAAGTTTATACTCGTTTTAACTTGATGAAAATCTTCTTCCTTTAATAAATCAGTGGTTAAGGTTGTGATCAAGTTGATGCAGGTTCAGTGGATTGTTTCCAACTGAATATCAGAAAATCTCAGTATGCTTTCAGTGAAAATTATGCAGCAGATAAAATGCAAACAAAAAGCAATCAACACAGCGATTATAGTGGTTCAGATACTCAAGCTCCTACGTCCACTCTCTCTGATCTTCAGAGAAATTCCTTAACTCACTTATCCTAAAGCTTTCAGGCTGCCTCACTGCAGCTTACTAACTTTTCTACCTTGAGTTCTCTGGTTGAGTCACTGCAGCTTACTAACTCAACACACACAAGCTTTCTGACTGTCTAAAACAGTTTACTCGCTTCTTCTCTAGAGTTTTCTGGCTAACTAACCTGCAGCTTACTCACTCTTTACAACTCTAACTCACTAACAAATCACACACACTCAAACTACCTTATCAAAGGGTTTGGGTTGGGTTGGTTTCCAACTGGGGTGAGATATCCTTTACAATAAGAACAAACGTAAAGGCTAGGATATCTCTACTAAGCTTTGGATATATCTACCAAATCTAGGCTTAGTGAAATGAGCTCTCTTCAATGTGAAACACTTGGGAAATTCTATGGTTTTCGAGTGCTTCATTTTGCAAGAATACGAATGAGCTCTTGAGTTGCTTTGATTTCTCATAACCTTTCAATGGTGAAGGTCACTGGTATTTATAGGCAACTTCTCCAAGGTCACACTTGAAAAACTATCCGTTGGAAGAGATAGCATCAAGAGTTTCCTCTTCTGGTTATTGATGAACGACTATTTTTAGGGTTTGAACACACCCTTGCATGGTTTGGGAAGTATGCAGCCATGTAGCTAATCACCAATTTTTGCAGTCTGGAACATAGTACCACTGACCTATTCGGTGTCCTGTCACTTTCAGTGCCAGTAAAGTACAGTGTTGTCTTCCTCTTATTGGTTCTTGTCTTCAGTGAATGTAGACAAACAAAATGGCTCTTTTTAGGTCAATCTCTTTGAATGAGACAACCTTTAAACAACACTTAGACTTAGTTCATTTTGTCTGAGTTATCAGTAATGTAGGTCCCGAACGGGTTTTGTGAGGGCAGAAGTCTAGAGGGGAGGGGTGAATAGACTTCTGAAAACTTTTCGTGCGGATCAGGTGTGATTGCAGATTTCCTGATCAGAGTGCTGGTGAGTCAGTTTGGACTGATGTTCAATCTTACTGAGTGTCTGGGGGCAGATCAGTTTGATATCTGTCAGTTTAACCGAGAGTGAGGAAGCTTGTAAATACCCGTGTGAAAAACCAGTTTTATCAAATCAGATTCTTAAGTCAGTTTTCAACCGGCTGACTAAGGTGTCAACCTGATCAGATCAGTTGCTTGGTGCAGACTGAGCTTAACTTAGAATATGTATGCAGTTTTAAACTCAGTTGTGTGAATAGTGTAAAGCAATAAAGAAAGCAAGTAAATGCACACAAGATTTTATAGTGGTTCAGACAAAACCCATCTTACGTCCACTCTTCCCTTAACACAGGGGCACCAACTTAACCAACTTAACCAACTGGACTTAGTTTTATGTGTTAGTCCAACACCCAACAGATGTTTATTGAGTTCACACTCAACAGAACCAGAAATCAGAAACTAGAATCCCTAGTCTGAAATCTTGCGGTAACAAACTTAACCTAACTTTGAGTTTGGGTAAAGGTTTGTTGTGGTTCCAACTGGAAATCTATCCTGGTGTTTATGTAGCCATATGTTAGTGGATATGATTTCTTGCTAAGAACTATGGGATGAACACTCTAAGAATAATCTTCAAATATAGTGTTCTTCGAGCGGAGATTTTGCTGTAGTTTTTACTTCTTTTGCGGTGTCTCCGTGTTCGTTCTAAGTGTTCTTCAATTTTGAAGATCGATCCCATTTTATAGACCTCAAAATCAAAGAGTTGTTGGAGAGCAATTTGAATTTCGGGCTATATTAGGTAGGCTGTAGGATATGATTGTGACGTGCTCTGAATATCGACGTGGCCGTAGGCATGATTAGCGTCGTTTATGTCCGCAACGTCGAATCCTGCATTATCAGCTCTTTTTGTGCACGTGTCGCTTTCTCTTTGGCTTCACGAGGCGGCACTTCAGTATTTGTCCGTTAGACGATTGATATTCCTTTTGTAGAATATTCATCTTGTCTGGTGTACCATTTTGGTTGACGCCAGGTGTGAGCTGATTTGATCAGATAACTGATCAGTCTACCTTGTAGAGTCTTCTGATGCAGATTGTCTTAGCACAATATGCAGACTCGGCTGATATAGGTCTTCAGGTCTTGTGGTAGTCTTCTGATCTTCAGGTGACTCTAAGCCTCAGTGTATTCAGTCATACTGAGTCTTCAGGTTTGTTACTGAGTCTTCAGGTTCATCTGAGTCTTCAGTGTCTTCTGTCTTCACCTGATCTTCTGACTTCTTTTCTTCTGATTTGTTCTTAGCCTTCTGATCATCTGACCTTATCTGGGTCATCTGATACTTCGACCTGACCTATACATATTGAGTTCCCCCTCAATATGTGACCTATCTTTTACATCAGCTATCTATACATTTCAGCTGGTCATCTTAATCTGATTCTAAGTCATCAGTCAGCTAACAGGTCTGACTGGTCCTATTACAACCTGTTTTGGAACTTTCATCAAAACTAAAATACAAATTTCCCAACAATTTCCCCCTTTTTGATGGAACCAAAACACTTAATCAGAAAAACAGATACCACGAATAGAAATGCAAATAATGAAATGCAATACATATTTCAGAAGACAATGAGATGTTGTCTTAGAATCAGAGAGATGGAATATTTCATTCAGATAGGTGTGTGCATTATAGAATACATGAAAAACGTACCTATCATCTGATTCCAAGTTGTCTTCCTCAGGTGTACTTGAACATTTGCAGCTCTTTGGGGATGCCAAACATCTTGTACATCCTTTGCATCAGTTTGTCCAGATCTTCTCTTCTATGGATCCCTCCTTTTTCAGCAAATCCATAGTAGGCATTCTTGAACTTTACAGCATCTAACTTTTTGTCTGGACGCAAAGGTGGAAGGAGTAGTTCAAAGGGTGGAGCTTCTGGTATTAGTGACATAATTTTCCCTTCTTTCATCACCGTCTGGTAGAAGTCTGGATACATCATTTCTAACCAGTTCCGGAATTCATCATCATTTTCAGTCTGATCTTGATGAATCAGAATCTTCTCCAGGATGTATACGTCACATAACCATTCTCCTCTTATCTGATCCCATTCTGGAAGCAGATCTAGCCGTGCACAGAGGATGTCTTTAACAGGTGCTGGAAGGGCACTCTTCTCCCAAGTAATCTCCTCTGCTGCAGCTTCGTTCTTCCTCTTCCTTCGGATGTAAGCGATGTTTAGTCCCTTAGCCTCTGCTAACTTTTGCTTCTTGATGGTGGCCTCTCTAATTCTCTGTCTTGTTTGCTCTTGAATTTGTTCAGGAGTCATCTGGCTTTTGGTAGAGAATAGTTGGCCTTGTCTCTGATCTTCCGCAGTTGCTTTCACCATCTTGCCTCTGCCTTTCTTTCTCCTTAGAGTCTGCTCAGATTCTTCTTGTTCGTCTTCTTCAGCTAATTTCTTAGCGAGTTCAAGGCTCTTGGCTTGATCATCAGTTTCCATTCTTTTCTGTACGAACGAAGAAAAGTCTTCAATCTTGTCGACTCTGGCAATAACCTCTGAAAGAGCAATTTTCTGCTCAGTGATCTCTTTGCTATGTTGCTCCACAATTTCTTTTACTTCAGCAACGAGATTAATAGATGGAGTGGCTAGCAAGTCAGATACAGTGGTTTCTGGTAGAGATGTAATTGTTACCAACTGTGTCTGTTTTTCTTTCTTCTCTTTATTTTCTTGTCCTTCCCCCTTTTTGGTTTCATCAAAGAGGTTGGACATCCTGCGGTTCAGAGCATTGAATTACCGTGTGATCTCCTCTCCGAGTTCCTCGACAACAAGAGAAGTGATCTGAACGGTGGCAGAAGGTGCAGGTTTCAAGAAGCGTCTGAGAGCAACTTCGATATTCTGTCTTACTCGTTCTGTAGAAGCTACAAAGTGTTTCCAACCCATATCCATGTGGTTGTCAGTTTTCTCCAAAGATGCCCAGACATTCTCCAATAGTACCTGTGTCTGATCGAGCATATCTGTCTGAACTTTGAGTTTGTCAGACTGAAGATTAAGCTTCTCGGTAAGAGGGTTAACTAGTTGCATTACTTCAGAGAGGATGGCATTGTGCATCCCAACTGTGTGACTTCTTTCTCTATCAACTAGTTTTGCTTGCTCTTCTTCAAATCGCTTCATCAGATCTGTTGTGAGCGCTGCGAATTTATCTTCAATAGCAGTCTTGATCCCATCCTGAATCTTCTCAGTATAAAGATCTAGGGTATCAGAGCTCATCGTAGCAGTCTGGTCAGATGTTGAAGCCTTGCCAAGTCGGGTCTCATCTGCAGCACCTATTCTTGGTTCATCGGCAGCTCCCTCATGATCTGTAGGAGGTTGAACGGTTTCCTCCTTGTTATCAGTAATTCTGAACCTTTCGTGAATCAACCATCTGATATCATCATCAGATGTCAATTCAACAGCACTTTCAATCCCGGCATGATTTAATCATTTCAACTCCAAGTCTACAAAGAAATCTGATCCCAGAGTTGTCATGAGAATCAGGAATTCTTCAATGCTTTTCAATCTGATATCCCTCCAGAACACAATCTCTTCTATTTGTTGCTGGATGTCAGGATGTTGATCCAATTCAGGGCATAGATCCAGCAGATACTCCTTTATTTGTTGCTTCATTATCCTTATGATTGGGCTTTCTGGTATTGTAGGGATTATGAGAGATGGACACTCTCTTGTCAGATCTCTCAGGTGCTTGTGACTTGTATGGAGATTGGGATATTTGTGGTTCGTTTTCAGCATTTTGAGGGTGTTCAGTTTCCTGAAAGGTTCATTGATTGGTGGTGTGGGAGATCTGGGTGATCTGATAGGTGAGGGTGAGGGTGAGAAGGTTTTGTGGGGAGAGGGTGGTGGTGATGATTTTTTAGGAGAGGGTGATGGTGATTTGGAAGTGGGCGTTGGCGATCTTGCTCTCTGGAAGATCGTGGTGAGAGGCAGAGAATCAGATGTTGATTCTTCCTCGAGTTGCTCCACTTACCGCCTTTTTTCTCTCCTTACATTGCGATCATCTACTCTTCCCTTACTTCTCTGGCAGTGGGCTCAAAGCGGACTGATATCTCCTCTTCTGATTCCACTTGCATCAGATCCTTCGTTCTGCTAACTTGCTGGGTAGAACTTGGAGCAGTCTTCAGAGGAGATGTGACTCTCTTCTGACGTTTCTGCTGAGCATCTGGTTTCTTGGCCAGATCCTTCCTCTTCATCCTCCTTTCCGGAATGGCCTTTCCCTGCGCTTCAGAAGATGCAGTTGCCTTATCTTTTCCCTTCTTTTCTCCCTTGGGTTTGGGCACATAAGGAGTTGGATCTTCATCAGATTGTCCAGGTAGGGACTCATCCTTGCCCAATATGGCCTTGTGCTTTGCTTGATATATCTTTTCTCCATTCTCATTCCATTCATAGTTCTGTGGCAGCTTATCTGACAGAATGATTGAGATTTTGTGTATGAAGGAGCACTTGGAAGATAAGCACACTTCATTGCTCTGGGTCAGTTCGAACTTCCCGGAGTCTTTCCTCAGTCGTGCCTTGACCATACCCAACCAATCTATATCTGATGCCTTCTTTATTATTGCAGCCATGACACTGATCTTATAGGAAGTGACAGCATCAAGACTGTAAGTTGAGGGACCGCATTTTTGCTCCTTAATCATTTTTCCTTAATTATTTTTCCGTGCCTCCACCGTCAATAATTCTTTTTGTCCATTTCTCTTTTAAAATTAAAGCACAACACTAATAGTTAGTGGCGGATTTAGGATTAAAGACTTGGGGATACATTTGAGTAAAATTTGAAATTTGGGATACATTTTAGTATTTTATTTTTCTCCTAATTATACATAATAAAATACAATTTTATTTTTTTAACACAACATTTCATTTTTTAGATACAATTGTACCCTATGTACCCCTCTCCCTCCGCCACTGCTAATAGTGTCACCACCATGAACATAATCTTTCCTATATGAAGACATAAAAGGGAAAATAGATTTTCATTTACATTCTGGTTGAAGAACTTTAACCAAGTTCATCTAAATAATTGTAGACAACTATTTATGAAAAAAAAGATTACACAAATTTAAAGGTTCCACCCTTATGTCTCTCCATTTGGATGGATGGATTTGGAAATCCATGGATTTCACCCACAAACCATATTCTCTAATAGATTTATAAATACTTAGATTTGAAAGTTTAGGGAAGAGAGTGAAGGGGGAGAGGGGGAAAGGGTAAACATGAGGAGATTTCACAAATGACTAAGTTTTGATGAGGATTTGAAATTCCTCCATTTTAAACAAAGGACTCTCAAATCTAAGTATTTGTAAATTCATTGAAGAATGATGATTTGTGTGTGAAATCCATGAATTTCAAATTCATCCATTCAAATGTAGCCTTAAGGAAATGTTTTCCAAATGAAATATGTAAAAGAATTCTAAGAGGAAGCTATAGAATATATCATTCCATATAATCTGAAAATCGACCGGAAAAGTCTATATATGTATACACATTTGACTTCACATGCAATATTCGGTCGAAATTCTAATTTGCTTCCTTGGAAACCCGTGGATATGTTGAAGCCGTAATTGCAAGTGTTCCGATTAGTGTACGTAATTTTCATTTCTAAAAGCGTAATAAAAGATTCTATTGGTAAAGTGGTCAATGACACTTTTCTTTAATTTCCAAGATGGCATGTTTTCAAATTGCAAGGTTAAGCAATGTTATTCGAGAAGCCGCATCTTCATCAAATCGATAATTTATAACCGATCTACTGAGTGATTGAGTGACACGATTCTAATTCAATTCTACCTTCCAATGTTTATCATATTATGTGAAAATATATTATCGTAATATTTTTATGTATTTAAAATACTCCCCCTCCATAAAATTGCTTCCCATCATAATATATGAGCACCTATTCTTTAGAAAAAAAAAATAGTGAATAAAATAGATAAAGGATATTGTTGTGTCCATTTATAAATAAATCGATTGTGTGTGAAAAAAATCAAATGACAATATGCATAAGTATAAGTATTAGTGGAAAATAAATGTAAAAATATTTATTTCTATGAAGCGCAATGGGAATTAATTTGGTGCACAGACAAATAAAATAAGTGTGAACAGAGGAAGGATTAATATTTTATTTTTAAAGTATTGACTAGTTTTAAAATAAATTTCTTTATCATATCATCTCATCATAAAATAGTCACAAAATTTGGAGTATAATAAATTTAAAACACAAAAAATTTAATGGTTCCATACATGATGTATATAATTTACCATGTTATTGAAAGAATCTCGTCTCATCTAAAAACTCAAGCTTTTAGAGAGGTGAGGAATTAATTCATTTGTACATATTTCCCTAATACTCTCCCTCATTTGTGGACTGGGTTATCCTCTGGGCTGTTAACTCCATCATTGAGAGGAAGAGGAGACCCAACAAGTGTATAATAAAATGTGGGTAGAGTTGGGTGTGAGCCTGGAGGCTCTGATCCCATGAAAAAATCTCGCCTCATCTAAAAGCTCAAGTTTTTAGAGAGGTGAGGAATTAATTCATTTGTATATAGTTCTCTAATAGTTATATGATCATAAGTTTGTGATGGTGTGAAATAGCACAAGTGGTTAGTAGGATTGGCATACCGTACCGTATCGATTATACCGTATACCGTATCGGAATTTACGATATGAGAAAATTCATACCGTACCGTACCGAAAATTTCAATATACCGAAGTTTCGATATGCTAAAATCTCATACCGTATACCGTACCGTACCGTACCGCACCGCACCGAAATTTTGGTATACCATACCGTACCACAATTTCGGTACATCATACCATACCGAAATTTCCGGTATATATTGTTGGGAGATGAATTTAATAAAGAGAGATTTTGATTAGATCCCAAAACCCCTGAGTATGACATGTTCAGAATAATCTTGATAGTTGAGTCAGGATTCAGTTTTAGAGTATTCAGGATGATATCTGCAAAATGTATAGTCAGCAGATATAGATCAGGTTAGATTCTGATAGGTTCTGAAGACTCAGTAAGTTTCTGAAGAAACTGAAGTTTAGTATGAAACCAAGTTTCAAGTTTCATGAGAAACGAAAAACCAAGACTCAAAGGAGAAATTGAGAAACTGAAGACTCAGTATGAAACTGAGAGACTCGGCATTAAGACTCAGTATATCAGTCAGTATATCTGTGAAGACTCAGAAGACTTAGAAGACCACAAGACTCGAAGACCCTCAAGACTCGAAAGACATCAAGACTCGAAGACCTCAAGACTCGAGAAGACCAAGACTCAAGACTCGAAGGCGGAAGACGAAGAATCTCAAGAATAATTAAGGCCGACTTCCGAAGAATGTATTGAATGCTTAGTATAAACCTGAATGTTCCGAGGCACTGAAATATCTATCTGAAGGATGCAATACTGAGAAAAACGCGATTCCTTAGAAAAATAGATATTGCCCAAGACATTCAAATGCAGACAAAAGGAACTAAGACAAAGTGTTGTTAAGGTTATATCACTCAGAGAATGTAACCAAAAAGAGTCGTTGAAGTTATCTACCTTTAACTGGAGACAAAAGTCAAAAAGAAGAAGACAACATCAGACATTGTTTGACAATCGACAAATGACAGTCAACAAAAAGATGTCGGTACTAAGTTCCGTTTTGCAAAAAGTGTTGACCTGCTACATGAAAGGCTATTGTCTAAAACGTGTTAGGGAGTCTCAAACCCTAAATATAGCCGTTCTTCACACACCATAAGAGGAAACTCACGAAGCTATCTCTTCCAACGGATAGTTTTTCAAGAGTGACCTTGTTGCCTGCCTATAAATACTTGTGACCATCTACATTAAAGGTGACGGGAAATTTATAAGCAACTCAAGAGCTCAAACTTATTATTGCAAGTTGAAGCACTCGAAAAACCAAGAATTTCCCAAGTGCTTTATTTCGAAGAGAGCTCATTCCACTAAGCCTAGCTTGATAAAATATATCCAAAGCTTAGTCGAGATATCCTAGCCTTTGCATTGTTCTTAATTGTAAAGGATATCTCATCCTAGTTGGAAACCAACCAAGAAACCCCAAACCCTTTGTAAGGTAGTTTGAGTGTGATTGTTGGTGAGATTGGAGTTGTAAAGAGTTAGTAAACTACATTGAGGTAGTCAGTAAGCTCTAGAGAAGAAGTGAGTAATCTATCTTGGATAGACAGAAAGCTTGTGTGAGTTTTGAGTTAGTAAACTACAGAGGTAGTCAGAAAGCTCAAAATTAGAAAGGTTAGTAAACTACAGAGGTAGTCAGAAAGCCTTAGGAAGTGATTAGTGAATTTCTCTGAAGAGATCAGGGAGAGTGGACGTAGGAGCTTGAGTCTCTGAACCACTATAACTTGTTGTGTTCTTTACTTTCTGTTTTGCTTTGATTAACTGTTGCATATCTTTGAATTGAAAGCATATTTTCACTGATATTCAGTTGGAATCAATCCACTGAAGTTGCATCTGAACTGAATCACAGCCTAATCACTATTCCATTAAAAAGGAAGGTTTTTAGCAAAAGCTTAAAATGAGTATAAACTAAGGTTCAACCATTCCGCACATCTGAGTAGCTAGAACAGATAGTTACCAAACTGAACTTACTCTTCTGAGGGTTCAGTAAGTTAGTTATCGATCAGCGACTCGAGGATCTCTGGCTTCGGGATCGGTTGGGATTATCTCGAGGTATCTGGCGATTCAGATCACCATCTCGGGTAGACTTTGACTCGAGGCGATTTGTGCTTCTCGGGACTAAATCATCGGGACAACCTAACCCAAGTGACCTCGATAAAAAAAAAGTTTTAAAAACACTGAACACGTGTATTCCCCCCCATACACGTGTAAGACTCATTTAGACCGGGACCAACAAGTGGTATCAGAGCAGTGGTTCAACTTGATCACCTGCTTTGTTGACCAAAGTCTTATTTGCTAAAATACTTGTGGTCTATCTGAACATATCTTATTTGCTAAATTCTTAAAAGTCTCAGACAAAATGTCTTCTAAGAAACTTCCCATGTTCTCAGTAGAGAACTATGATTTATGGAGACTGAGAATGCAAGCTCACCTGTATTCTAAACATGAACGTATGTGGAGAGTGGTCTGTGAAGGGCCATTCCAATTAACTGTGGTGAATCCCAGAGGAACAAAAAATGAGAGAAATGATCCTAGAGCAGAATTTCCTAAGTTTGATGACCAACTGACTCCTGAGGAGAGGAAGTTAGTCAATCTAGACTATATTGCTAAAGACACACTATACAGTACAATTGATGATGGTGTGATGGGAATGATTTCTCACCATAATCTTTGCAAAAAAAGAAATTTGGATACACTAGGCGTAATGTGCCAAGGCACGATCATATCAAGGAAAACAAACTTTCAGTTGCAATTGGAAAGTTTGATAGTTTTGAAATGGAAGATGGTGAATCTATAGACAAATTGGAAGTCAGATTCACTAGCATTATGAATGATCTGAATGCACTTGGAAAGAGATATCCACAGAGAGAAGTGGCATTGAAAATTCTTAGAGGTCTTTCTAAGAAATGGGATATTCATGCTGTGGTGATTGAAAACACCAAAAACATTGATTCAATGCCATATCAACAAGTCTTCTCTCGAAATTTGAAGGCCTATGAGTTTGTAATAGATAAGAAATCTAAAAAGGTCGACAAAGAAAATGATGATTCATCATCTAGTAAAAATGTGGCTTTCAAAGCCAAGGATAAAACACAATAAAACTAGAGAGTTCGAGAACTCCTTGCTAAGAATCGGGATGAGCTTGAGGATAAGCTAGCACCGATGGCAAGGAGGTTTGAAAGACTTAATAGTCGATATGGAAAATACAAAAACTATTACAGAATCACAGTGCGGAAAGAAAAGTTCGAGGACAAATCAACTGAGAAGAAGAAGGACCTGAAAGCTGAAGGCACTTCATCCAAAAGGAAGGAATCCAAATCCAAAGAAGAAAGTGATCAGGATGATGATGCCAACAGATGCTACAATTTCCAAAAGAAAGGTCACTTCCAGTATGATTGTCCTGACCTGAGTGCTAAGGAGAGAAGAGAAAGACAAGCTAAAAGAGACAAGAAGTTCTCTAGCAAAAAGGCCATGGTTGCAGAAGAAGAACATTCTGAGGAAGGATCTAGCTCTTCAGATGAAATATTCTCAGACAGTGAAAGTGATGATCTCTGTCTAATGGTTGTTGAGGAGGTAAATTCTTCTTTCTCTGTTGTTGCTCCTACACTAGCACAAGAGTTGTCAAGTTCAACTGTAAACAGTCATTTTGACCTGATGGATTCTTTTGAGAATCTGATGAAGGACTATGCTGTTCTACAAGAACTGCTAAATGAAACTCAAGAGCAGAATAAGGAACTGAAGGCTGAAAATCTTAAATGGAAAGACTCTAGCAATACTGAAATCACTTCTCAATTAATGGGAGCTACTGATGAACTGGATGTTCTAAAAGTACAACTCTCAGAAAATGAGAAGTTGATAATGACCCTGAATGAAAAGCTAGAGAAATCCACTGAAGGGATTCAGCTAATCAGAACCAAGTTCAATGACCTCTCTGAGAAGCATGAGACTCTACAGAACTGTGAGGATAGTGCGCAGAAGAAGCTAACTCTATTGTATACTGCATCTAAAGTAATAGACGAAATTCAGAGTTATCAGAGACCTGCCACTATAAAATCTGGATTGGGATACATTCCAGGGAGAACCTCACAAGGTCATCTGAATGCTGCATCAAGTAGCAAGAAGACAATCTTTGTTAAACCAGTGGCACCTACACTTCAAACTGAAGAAATGTCCAAGGTGTTAGACAAGGGAAAAGGACCTATGGTTCCAGTAAAACTGAATGATCAGGTAAGAAAGCCCAAACCTCAGGTGAAGGCTAGAAAACCTGAGCACTCAGTAGGAAAATTTCAGGCAAGTACTTCAAAGCCTCAAGCTAAGAATGCAAACCTGAAAGGATCTGCACTGAACCATCAGAGGAATCTTCAAAAGAGAAACACTCAGCAGAGACATTCTCAACTGAAGAGACCAAGTCCTCAGTATACTGAAAGACCCAAATTTCAGTACAGACAACCTGAACCCCACTTGCCTAAGGGTAAAGGTTACCTGAACCTGAGTCAGCAAAGATTAAGACCGGCTGCACAGAAGCCAAAGCAAATGAACAAAAGACCTGTACCAAAGAAAAACTTTAAGGCTCATGTTCATGCTAAGGCAAGCACTCATACACAGGAAACTGCTAAGGCACCCAGAGTAGTAAATGTGTATGTAGATGTTTATGGAAGACAGCTCAGCCACTCTAAAGTGATTAGAGTTGTCAGGCAGATTTGGATTCCGAAAGGTACAACTAACCTTGTAGGACCCTACACAAATTGGGTACCTAAGAATTGATCTGTTTTTCAGGAGGAAAACAAGGGCACTGAGTTGATTGAAGATCACATAGCACTAATGAGTGGAGATGAAATGGCCCCTGCTGTATGGTATCTTGACAGTGGATGCTCAAGACATATGACATGATTCAAGAAGATACTCAGTGACTATGTTGAACAAAGAGGCCCTCAGATCACATTTGGAGATAACTCCAAGGGACAGACTGAAGGATATGGAACTTTGGAAATCGATTCAGTTCATATCCATGGTGTTTCATATGTATCTGGATTGAAGCATAATTTGCTTTCAATAAGCCAATTCTGTGATAAGGGTTTTAATGTTGAGTTCCCTAAGAACTTATGTTATGTGAAAGATGATATTTCACAGAAAATATTACTGACTGGTACAAGAAAAGGAAATGTGTATCTTGCTGATTGGAGTTCAACTCCTAAAGATACATGTTTGGTTGCAAAAAGTTCCACAGATACCAGTTGGTTATGGCACAAAAGGATGAATCACCTGAATTTCAAAACCCTGAACAAACTTGCAAGATTAGCATTTGTGAGGGGGTTACCAAATGAAGTATTCAGTAAAGATCATGTGTGTGATGCTTGTCAGAAAGGAAAACAAATCAGAGCATCATTCAAAAGTAAAGTAGAAGTTTCTACTGATAGAATACTTCAACTATTACATATGGATCTCTTTGGTCCAGTAACACCTGTGAGCACTAATGACAGAAAATACACACTCATAGTAGTTGACAACTACTCTAGATATACTTGGGTCATATTCTTACTCAGAAAGAAAGAGACTCAGACAAAACTGCCTGAACTACTGAAAAGACTCAGTACTGAAAAGAATCTGTGTGTGGTCAAAATCAGATCTGACAAAGGAACTGAATTTATAAACCATATTATATCTGATTATTGTGCAGCAAATGGAATTACTCATGAAACATCAGCTGCAAGGACCCCTCAACAAAATGGTGTTCTTTGAAAGAAGGAATATGACTTTAAAAAGAAATTTGGAAGGACCATGATAGTGGGTTTAGAGATTCCTAAAAGATTTTGGGCTGAAGCTGTCAACACTGCATGCTATTCACAGAACAGATCCATGTTGACCAAGAGTCAAGGCAAAACACCATACGAGCTTTGGAATGAAAGGACGCCTCTTGTTTCTTTCTTTCGTGTGTTTGGTTGCAAGTGTTTCATACACAATAATGGTAAAGATCAGTTGAAAACATTTGATAGCAAAGCTGATGAAGGAATATTCTTAGGATATTCTGAAGTCGATAAAAGATTCGGAGTTTACAACTGTAGGACTCTTATTGTGGAGGAAACACCTCATGTTGTTTTTGATGAATCTACTTGTGTTCAGAAGAAACATGAAATGATCTTAGAAGAACCCGACCAAGAGGATCACCAGATAAAGCTGAAAAAAAGAATGACAAATCATCCATTTGAACACGAAAATAAGAAGTCGATCACTTTCTATGATTGGAGTGACTCGGACTCGATATAAAGAAGTTCGAGGATGGAACTCAGGATGGTGAGACTCAGGAAAGCCAACACACCAAAGGTGAGCAATCTGAACAGACACCAGTTCAGACTCAGGTATGTGATGCCAATGAAGATGTGGTCACAACTGAGGCAAATTCTGAATCTATCAACCAAAGGGGAACAAATGTCACTGACAATGTTCTGAATAGAATTTCCCCTGAGGAAGATGATTCCCTTTCTCCTTTTCTGTTGTTCCCTGAGTTTATTGAACTAACTGAACCTAACATTTCAAATGTTGAGGATACTATTGAAGGGGGAACATCTAGAAGAAGTTGGTTAGATAGTCATCCTACAAGTCAGATTGTGGGTAATCTAACTGAAGGTGTTAAAACAAGAAGGTTCCATGGTGAGAGTGCACTATTATCCTTCTTCCTATCGGAGAAAAAGAGCTCTTGAGATTGAAGCGACTCTACAAGATTCTCATTGGATTACTGCTATGCAAGATGAGCTGAATCAATTCTCAATGAATGAAGTATGGGAGCTAGTGGATAGACCTGAAAGGCACAATGTTATTGGAACCAAGTGGGTATTTAAGAATAAAAGAGATGAGAACAACAACATTGTAAGAAACAAGGCAATCTTGGTTGCACAAGGTTATTCCCAAGAAGAAGGCTTGGATTATGATGAAACCTTTGCTGTTGCAAGACTAGAAGCCATCGATTGTTTCTTGCATATGTTGCCCACATGAAGTTCACACTCTATCAAATGGATGTGAAGAGTGCATTTCTGAACGGTGTGCTTAAAGAAGAGGTTTATGTGGAACAACCTCCTGGTTTCAGACAGAATGACCAAGTTTACAGGCTCAGAAAAGCCTTGTATGGTCTTAAGCAAGCACCAAGAGCATGGTATGATACTCTTTCTCAGTTTCTTACTTACCACGATTTTGTCAAAGGAACTGTTGATAGAACTTTGTTCAGGATAGAAGATGGGGAAGATATCTTACTAGTTCAGATATATGTTGATGACATCATTTTTGGATCCCCAAATCATCAGTTGTGTGAAAAGTTTTCTACAATGATGAAAGGCAAGTTTGAGATGTCTATGATGGGGGAGATGAATTTCTTTCTAGGTCTTCAAGTGAAAACATCAAAGGAAGGAATCTTCATCAACCAGGCAAAGTACACCAGAGATCTGATTGCCAAATATGGTGTACAGAATTGTAATGCAGTTAGGATTCCCATGAATACTAACTACAAGATGGATCCTGGTCCTGAAGGCAAATCAGTAAGTCACACTGATTATAGAGGGATCATTGAATCATTGCTCTATCTCACAGCAAGTAGGCCGGATATAACATTTGCTATTGGGATATGTGCAACATACCAAGCTAATCCTAAGGCTAGTCACATGGAGGCTGCCAAAAAGATACTGAAGTATCTTAAGGGCACAGTGAATAGAGGATTGTGGTATCCAGCTGATGATAACCTTGAATTAACTGGTTATTCAGATGCTGATTATGGAGGTTGTAGAATTGACAGGAAGTCCACTACAGGAACTTGTCAATTTCTTGGAAGTAAGATGATATCTTGGTTTTCAAAGAAACAGACCTCAGTAGCAACCTGTACTACTGAAGCTGAATACATGGCTGCAGGAAGCTGTTGTGCTCAGATTCTTTGGCTCAGACAACAATTAAGGGATTATAAAGTTATAGCCAATGAAGTACCCATATTTTGTGATAATAATAGTGCTATTACTATTTCACAAAATCCGGTATTGCACACCAGATGCAAGCATATGGATATCAGACATCACTTCATCATAGATCATGTCGAGAAAAAGGACATCAGGATGGAGAAAATTCATATTGATAAGCAGAGAGTTGATATCTTGACTAAACCTTTGGCTGAATCAAGATTTCAGGAACTATCAGTTGAATTAGGGATGTTGGATCCAGGTGTATAGAGAAAATATGAAAAATTGAAGGTTTTCAGATGCATGAAGTTTTCTCCGATTTCTACTGAGAAACTCAGGATAAAATTGGAAATACTGAACTGAGTCTCAGGAAACTCAAGTATGCTGAAGGTCAGTACTCAGTAGCATACTGAACCCATTCAGTACTCAGTATCATACTGACATTTTATCAAGGTCAATACTCAGTAAGACTAATAGAGGAAAATTAGTCTGAAGAAGTAATGACTCATGAGACTCATTTAATGCTTAAGTGAAACTCAGTAATCATTTGCAATAAATACAAAACACATGAAGAATGTTTTTGGGCGGGACCTTTGAAATTCCAAAGAAGGTCAACAGTCATTAAATGCTCTGTTACATTTAATAACCAATGAGGTTAAAATGGCGGCTTACTTTTCGTGCGAGTCCTTTCGCATACTCGATTAATCGACGATTAATCTCAACCGTTGTTTTTCACATAACCGATATGATTCCCCACGATCTCACGATATATATCCCTTGAGAAGCCATTTCAAGCCATTTTTACAAACCCTCATTCCCAAAATCCTCTGCAAAATCAAAATTCCCTTTACCCAGAAAAGCTTCATTGCTCAAACCCTAAACCTCAAAAATTCCCAAAATGACTCCTACCATATTCGACAGATTGGCCGAAACAAATAAGCCATGGTATGAGTACGTGGTTTCTCTAGAGAGTACTTCAAACGCCAAGCATGAAGAAGAGGCACTCCATTTGATTCGTCTAGCAAAACTAACGAATCTAGTCGCGAACCGACCGGAGGCGGAGTATTCTCACGAGGTAATAGAGTTCGTCGCTAATATGGAAATAGATGAGGATGATTGTATAGAGTCCAAGATTTCTGTTTCGCATCTTGAGCATTCTTCGAAGTTTGTAGATTTTGTTCGAGAGTTGTATATCGTCCCTCAAAATGTAAACGACGTTTTTGAGTTGTGCGATAGGGGAGATGATTCGACTTTGTATATGTTAGGTCGAGAGCAAGAGTATCTTGATAGGATAGCTGAGAATCTTGTTAAGTTTGAGGCGACCTTACATAAGAGGCATTTGAAGCCTAAATACAGAGTATTGATGGATATAGTGAGCAAGTGTATAATGAGTCGATCTGGGAGCTTTGAGCAGATCAGTACTCCCAAACTCCGACTGATGGTGGCGATTGAGAACTCACCCACCAAGGATTTCAACTGGCTGAAGTATCTGATCAAGGTGGTGAGTGAGCAAGCCAAGGTCATAAAAAGGGAGGACGGCTCAATTTCTATCAAAGGCAAGATCCTCCATGCCACCAAAATTGCCTTCATTTTGGAGATGTGCCGAGAGGAGGAGGACATCTTTGCCAACTCTACTCCTTTCCCTAAGTCCAAAGTAATGTTCAAACCCATTGCTGCAAAGAGGACCATCAAAGGGAAGAAAGAGAAGAAAGTGGAAACACCAGTTGCTGCTGCTGCTGGAGAAACCCAACAAACCAGGGGGAAGGCTTTGTTGGAGGCCAAGCAGGAGAAGGGTGAAAAGTTGAAGAAGAAGACCCTGGCTCCAAAGCGCAAAAGGATGGTGGTTCTCACTGATGATGATGAGGAGAGAGGAGACCGGGAGATTCAACCCGAGAGCCAAATCGCTTTCGGAAATCGCCTTTACATGTATTGGCTCAGGCTATCTCAAAGGCACAGGATCAAACTGAGGAGCAAGTCTTCTCTGAGGTTCTTAAGACGTCGCTTAGTTCTGATAAGTTATCTCAAGAAATATTCCAAGGACCTCAGACCTCAGAAAATGTTCAGATTCCCTCCGAGAAAGTCTTAAACTCGAGACCCGCGAAGATGCTCAGATTCTGGCGAGGAAGTGCCCACTCGGTTCTCGAGCAAACCGAAATTCCCACGAGGCGCCCGGCTCGGACCTCGAAACCGGTTCAAATTGGTGAGGGCTGCTGCCCCGGACCTCGAATTTCTTTGAGCCTCAGGAGCCGATGAATTTTGATGAGCTCCTGAGTGAATTATTACTTGATCCCTCAGCAGATCTTTCCACTGAACCTGAGAGCCCGATGCTCAAGAAAGGTGAAGCTGAAGAGACCGAATGGCGAAGTAAGGGGAACGGTTCATCCTTGACCCGCTACCCCGAAATTTGAGCTCATTCCCGACCTCAAGACATCTTCTTGATTGAGGTCAACGGTCTTCATCCTCAACCAGACTCTTCCGGAGATGCTCAACATAGCTTCATTCAGAGGCGAAGACTAGTGGAACGAGGAAACAACTTTTCTCACTGAATTCTCAGGATTCAGAAAAACTAAGCTCATGATGAAATTCTCAGACTTTGATGAGCTAGTTAAGAGGAAAGTGGCTGAGAGGAGGAATGCTGAAGTTGGTGCCCCGAGCTCCAAAGACAAATCTCAGGATGGGGACCAACAAGGGGATGATGAGAGTCAATCTCAGAAGGAGAAAGACTCAATCGATCTTGATAAAGGTCTGTTTGTCGAACATCCTCAGACTGAAGTTAGCATTCAGGTAACTTTTGGCACTATTAACAATTATGCCAGGATTACTGAAGTACCTATCTTTAAATCTGTAATGTCTGATATGCAGACTGAGGCCCAGGTGGACACCCAAGCTTAGGGTGAAGCCACGATTCGATGAAGCTTCGAGTTCGAGGCCGAGACTCGGGATGAAACACCCGACTTCGAGAGACACAAAGAAATCGATATATCTTTGCTAAGATTGATCTCACCCCGGTGATTGAAAAGCTGGAGAAGGTTGAGCCAATCCTGACCAAAGTTGCTCAGATGGAGGAGGTATTGGCCAGCCAAACTCAGAAGATTGAAAGCTTGAGTTCTTCTTCAGAACTGGTGCAACTTCAGAACTCTATGATAGAGAAGCTGACCTCCATGGAAGGAAAATTAGAAGAGAAGATGGAGGGGGTCAAGGCTGAGCTTAAAGAAGAGCTGAAGCAGAAGCATCAGGAGCAGATTAAAATTCTAGAAGTTAAATTGGTAGAGAAGAATGAGATGCTGGTAAAGAATGTTGTTGAGGAAATGAGCTCAATGCTCATGGCCAAGATGACAGACATGTTCAAGGAAGCTCTCTCTAGCCAATTTGCTCATCTGTCTGAAGAATTCTCAGTGGCGAAGAACCACCTCAGAAGGCTCGAGGAGGAGCAAGAGCAGATGGCAGGGGAGGTGCGTAGTGTCAGTAAAGAACAATATCATATGGACCTGGCCTCTCCAGGCTTCTACCAGAGTATGGATCCAAGAAGGGGGAAAGACCCGGTGCTGATCTCAGGAAGTTATTGGATCAAACTCTGAAAGGCAAGACGGTCAAAGAAGCTAAAAAGAAAATCGTTGCCAAAGCCATGAAGGAGATCGAGGCCACTAAGAAACTAAAGTTTAAGAAGGTGGAGAAGCCAGTCTACACTCAGGTTTCAGAAGAAACAATGCAAGAAGTTGCTATAGAGAAACTGAGTGGTAGAGGAAGAATTGGTACAAGCCAAGCTAGTCTGAGTTGCCCATCAAGAGAAAAAAGTTGGCGATGGAAGAGCCCGAGGGCAAAAGAGCAAAGGCTTCTAAGCCATTCGGAGAAAAATTCTTTGGATATTGAAGAATCGAGGTTGAGCCTAAGAAGAAGGTCTTTAATACAAGAAGTGCTCTGAAAACACTCCAAATTGAACAAGCAAAGAAAAACTGCGCTGCTTTATTTCGGTGCCCGTGATCGAAAAAGAAGATGGAAGAAGAAGCGAGAAAAAGAAGGAGTGGTTTCAAAAGATTTGCAAGCAAGAGGAGAGGGAGCACAAAAAAGCATGAAAATGGCGCGTGTTGACAAATGGATGCCGATCCAAATCAACGATGCATGGGAAGAAATTAAGAGAACTTTTTGGTTCTATTATGATGTGCTTAGAGAATGGAGAGGGAGAGCTCGGATCCCAATGAGGCTTTCATTGACTATCTCCCTGACCTTCTATCCTAAATATCTTCAAAAATTTGGATAAATCTTGCGGATGAAGGAAAGGTCTGCGAATAACCGCCCTGGTCCATACTGCATACCCTCCTCCCCCAGTTTGGAGAATGGTTGTGTGAATGAGAAAGCCCATTGCTCAAGAAATTTCCCGATCGCCATTCGGTTGGGCTGACGAGGAACAATCCTGATATCATTAAAAAAAAAGAGATCTTGTTGAAAAGAAGATATTATGGAATGTTCAACCTCGAAGTGCTGGCGATGAGGTGGAAGATTAAATTTGAAAGAGCGGGAGAAGAACAAAAAAAGACTGAAGATGAAGACTCAGAAGATTCATGTAATTTTTTTTTGTCTTTTTGATTTTGTTTTTCAGATAAGATTCATTGTATCTTGTAATTGTCTACCAATCATCAATGAAACCTTATCATTTATGATCAAAAGATAATATCTCATTATCTTATTTACATGTCTTTTACTTTTGATATGCCTGTATGTTGCCTCTAAGATTAATTGTTTAGTGATGAATCCTTTGAGAGATTCATAAGAAATTGTTGGGAAACTCTTTATGAATGAAAATTATTGGGAGTTATAACCAATCTTGTAATAGGATAAACTGAAACCTGAGTATAGGTTAAGTATGTTGTAAACAAGATAAGTTTTGGCATCATCAAAAAGGGGAAATTGTTGGGAGATGAATTTAATAAAGAGAGATTTTGATTAGATCCCAAAACCCCTGAGTATGACATGTTCAGAATAATCTTGATAGTTGAGTCAGGATTCAGTTTTAGAGTATTCAGGATGATATCTGCAAAATGTATAGTCAGCCAGATATAGATCGAAGTTAGATTCGATAGGTTTACGAAGACTCGATAAGTTTCAAGAAATCAAGTTTTAGTATGAAAGTTTAAGTTTCGAGTTTCGATGTGCTCGAGAAATCAAGACTCGAATGAGAAATCGAAAATCAAGACTTCGATATGAAACCGAGAGACTTCGGCATTAAGACTTCGATATATCGGTCAAGATATCTCAGAAGACTTCGAAGACCACTCAAGACTCGGAAGATCCCAAGACTCGAAGACTCAAGATCGAAGATCGAAGAATATTGAAAGGCACGATAATTTATCAAGACTTCGATAATGTCTTGAATGCTCGATATAAACTCAATGTTCCGAGACACTGAAAATATCTATCTGAAGGATGCAATACTGAGAAAAACGCGATTCCTTAGAAAAATAGATATTGTCCAAGACATTCAAATGCAGATAAAAGAAACTAAGACAAAGTGTTGTTAAGGTTATATCACTTAGAGAATGTAACCAAAAAGAGTCGTTGAAGTTATCTACCTTTAACTGGAGACAAAAGTCAAAAAGAAGAAGACATCATCAGTACATTGTCTTGACCATCGACAAATGACAGTCAATGAAAATATGTCGAGTAGTACTAAGTTCCAGATCGCAAAAAGTGTTGACCGGCTACATGAAAGGCTATTTATTAAAAAAACGTGTTAGGGAGTCTCAAACCCTAAATATAGCCGTTCTTCACACACCATAAGAGGAAACTCACGAAGCTATCTCTTCCAAAGGATAGTTTTTCAAGAGTGACCTTGGTGCCTGCCTATAAATACTTGTGACCATCTACATTGAAGGTGACGGAAAATTTATAAGCAACTCAAGAGCTCAAACTTATTATTGCAAGTTGAAGCACTCGAAAAACCAAGAATTTCCCAAGTGCTTTATTTCGAAGAGAGCTCATTCCACTAAGCCTAGCTTGATAAAATATATCCAAAGCTTAGTCGAGATATCCTAGCCTTTGCATTGTTCTTAATTGTAAAGCATATCTCATCCTAGTTGGAAACCAACCAAGAAACCTCAAACCCTTTGTAAGGTAGTTTGAGTGTGATTGTTGGTGAGATTGGAGTTGTAAAGAGTTAGTAAACTACATTGAGGTAGTCAGAAAGCTCTAGAGAAGAAGTGAGTAATCTATCTTGGATGAGCGAAAACTTGTGTGAGTTTTGAGTTAGTAAACTACAGAGGTAGTCAGAAAGCTCAAATAGAAAGGTTAGTAAACTACAGAGGTAGTCAGAAAGCCTTAGGAAGTGATTAGTGGATTTCTCTTAAGAGATCAGGGAGAGTGGACGTAGGGGCTTGAGTCTCTGAACCACTATAACTTGCCGTGTTCTTTGCTTTCTGTTTTGCTTTGATTAATTGTTGCATATCTTTGAATTGAAAGCATATTTTCACTAATATTCAGTTGGAATCAATCCACTGAAGTTGCATCTGAACTGAATCACAGCCTAATCACTATTCCATTAAAAAGGAAGGTTTTCAAAAAAAAGCTTAAAAGCAGTATAAACTTCGGGGCCAACCATTCCGCTTTTGAGTAGCTAGAAACGATAGTTACCAAACCGAACTTACTCTTACGAGGGTTCATAAAGTTAGTTATCGATCCAAGCGACTCGAGATCTCTGAAAACTTCGAGATCGATTGGGATTATCGATGTATCTGGCGATTCAGGATCACTGCCTCGGTGTAGACTTTGACTCGGGCGATTTGTGCTTCTCGGGACCAAATCATCGGACAACTGACCCAAGTGACCTCGATAAAAAAAAAAGTTTTAAAAACATTGAACACGTGTATTCCCCCCATACACGTGTAAGACTCGTTTACACCGGGACCAACATATATATACCGAATTAACAGTATATTATTTTATACCAAAAATTTGGTATACTATTCATACCTTGATTATTTATTAAAAAAAGACCTGTATTTTATGAATAATAATTTATCTTTACATATGTCTTAGTAGTCTAACTATTCAATACAACAAATATTAAAAATTATACAATTCACGTTTCAACAAATGCTAAAAGAGAAAGAGTCCAGTGAGAGAGAAAATACTAAGGCTAGAGTTTGTAAATATAATTTTAAAATTTTAATTAAATTAAAAAAATGAAAAATATTATATATATATATAATGGTACGATATATGTACCGTATACTGGTATATAAAAAAAATTGGTATACCGGTATATAAGAACTTCCAAAATTTTATACCGTTACCGTACCGAACATTTCGGTACGGTAACCATACTGTATCGAAAATTTCTGTATACCAAAAATTTCAGTAAATTTGGTATTTTTCGGTACGGTAAGCCCAATATACAGATATATTCAATATATTTTTCACCCCTAATGGTTAGAGCAACACTACTTATATCGTGAGGTCATAGGTTCGAGTTACCATTTGATCGAACTCTTCCCCACTCAACTTGGCTCTGCTTGGAGCTGACCTCGCAATTCAGTTAACCAACGGTCTCAATGGTAAGCTAAACTCACAAGCTTAATCGGAAAAGATGAAAATGTCTATTCGACCCCCGGCACCTCCCCTAATATTTTTCAATATGATTAATCAATAATCATTCATTTTAGGATCTACACATTGCATTGGATTTGTATTTATATCCAGATATCTTGTTTATTCAAATGGAAGGGATTAATTTAAAATAAGAAATGAACAAAAATATGCATATATTAAAAATAAAAATTACGTTTATAATTGAATTGACAAAACTAATTAAATATTTAATCTAAAACAAATAATCTAAAAATTATTTTCAATCCCGCATTGTACGCGGGGTTACGTGCTAGTAATTTATATTTTTTGCGAAAAGATATTTCATTTTCATAAAACTCGTGTACAAGTCATGTATTAATTGTAATTGTCATGATATAATATTTTTATAAATATAATCATGATCGGAAATAATTAAAAAAGTGTTCATGCAAGAATAATGTCATGGCAAAAATGATCCCTTTACAAATAATAGTCACAATAGTGTAGAAAAAATCTCGTGGGGCGATGTAGATTGAGACGTGTATCTCAAGAACAGGATAAATCTCGAAGATATATGTTTATTGAATACAAGATTTCTTACAATGACCCAATTGACACTCACACTAGAAAAATATAGAAATTTAACTTGCTCCCGAAAAAATACCAACATAAACATGAAAAAATATATTAAGGCATATCTTATGAAATATTCTATATTCAAACATAAAAGGAAAATTAAATAATCTATAGATGTTATAGAGAAAAGGAAAATACTTAATAATAAAAATATTAATGAATAATTATTAAATGATGTGGAATCTTATTCCATGCAGAATGATCATTTCCTAGCCGCTTTTGTAATAAACTCAATCATAAACCTTTTAATTTTAAGAATGTAATTAATTATATAAGTTACAATATTTTTTAAATTTTCCTATTTGGTGGTAACCGTGAAACTTGTCATTTTTATCATTACTTGAGCGTGGAAGGAGAAAAGGGTGGAAGATGGAATCCATTTTAAAATTAAAGGGCTTGGAATAACTTGTTAACAGGTAATCCACTTTGAAATTAAAGTGTTGCAAAGTAAAGTTGAAGATGGAATCCATGTTAAATGTATGCAACAAGTAGCTTGAAAAGCTAAGTAACATGAGAACATGTTTCAAACACAACATACTCATAATCATACAATCAAAATTGATTTGACCTAAATACACTTATTTGATCATGACTTTAATAAATGAAAAAGTAATTTTAGGAAAAGCGAGAGAATTACATAATGGAACAAGCTGCATTGGGATTATCATCACTAAATAGATATGTGATAGGTTGGTCTGGTGCAAGGTGGTGATTCTGGAGATTTTTAACGTAGCCGGGAGGGGCTTTTTTGTCATAAAGTTGAGAATGATTGGCATGGGGATACTGATGAAGTGCGTTGAATGGGATGTACGGCCACAGCTCCGCTCTCTTGCCAGTCTTGTTAATCACTCCCTTCAATACTTTGTTTGCATCAATATACCCACTCACTTTTACCCGGCTCTGCTTTCTTTCTATTTCAACCGTTTTCACTCCTAAGGATCAAAAACAATACTTATATGCATGACATCATGACTTGTTGGGAATTTAAACCAAAATAGTCCCATAATTTTGTTGAAATGGTCTCATAAATATCAATTTTTTCAATTTAATCTTATATGTATTTAATTTGATCCAATTAAGTTCGAAATCGCCGGGGATCACTCAAAATCACTCAAATTAGGGCATGTGTAAGACACATGTGCAAAACGACGTCGTTTTGGGCGATTTTGAACGATCTCCCGCAATTTGAGACTAAATTGAAAAAACTGATAATTATGAGATCATTTCATTAAAGATACGTGAAAAGTCATGAGACGATTTTGATTTAAATCCATGACTTGTTGTATATCAAAAGATATCAACCTTCCATGTTTTTTGCAGCATTCTTCACCTTTCTCTCACATCCATCACAGTCCATTTTCACTTTGATCTCAACCGTCTAAACGAGAATTACAAGATTAATCAATACAATAATTATATATATATAGGAAATTAAATAAACATGATGAATAAACACCTGAATTGATTTTCTCTTGCTTCTGCTTCTGGAGTCGTCAGTGCATAAGTTTGAGAGATAGTTGAGAGCACCCATTTTTGCTGATCATATATCTCACGCACAAACCAAACAACAACTGCTCTTTCCTATTTATACTATTTCAGGCACCAAAATTTAAAAACGAAATTAAAGGGCTACAACTATAAACGTTATTTATTATGAGTAGGTCTCGTGTGCACCCGGGTGCACCATGCACTCCTAGTACATTTTAAAAGCGTGAAACTATACAAAATAAAAACGTGCAACTATTCCAAACAGAAGCATGCAACTATGTTCCCATATTAACAGTTGCACTTTTCTGTGTAAATAAGTCACATTTTTCAACATAATAAGTTGCACGCTCTTAAAATGCACTATGAGAGGGTGCACCCGGATGCACACAAGACCTAGTCATTTATTATTACACTTGTCATATATTAAAGTTATGAAATACGAGATGAAACATTAAAGTGGAATAGGGGTCATGCTCAAAGGCAAAACTGTGTAGGGGGCTAAGGGGATCACTCGGACCCCTGACCCCACTTGAAAATTTTGATATATAAATATATTTTAGAGTTTTTGGTTAATTTCAAAGTGTGTCTTCTTTTTCTATATAAATTTTTTTAGACAAAAACTCGTATAAAATTATATCATATATACATGTTAAAGCAATAATGCTTAAATTATGCTTCTTCTTACCGTATCATCATCTCATGAAGTGTGTCTCGATTTCTTATTATCCTTCAAGTGAGAAGGAAGGAGCGAAAGAGAAAAAGAGATGTATAAATCACATTTTAAATATATACATATGTGTGTATTTAACTCAATTAATATAAATATATTTATTCCAAATAATTTTCAAATATATATAAAAAAAATTAAAAATACATTTAGTTACACTTTATTATAAATTGGATCTCCTTAATTAAATTTCTACGCCAGGGGTCGTGCTGTATCCTCTTTTGGAAAATTTGATAATCGATCAAAATTAATTAAATTAACTAATACAATGATAGTGTTATTTAATTGGAATGTCGGAGACCTCGTCTAATGTAAGAATATTTAAAATCATTATGAGTGGGTAAAAAAATGCTTTCCAGATTTTATGATTATATTAATGCTAATATGCTAATCTGGAATTAATATTGTAAAGTGTTGTTGCCACTGACGGACCTACCTTGACCCTTGTCCAGATTGTTAAAATGAAGATAAATTGTGTATTTTCTATATTTTGGAAGAATGTTATTTGTGTTATAGATTATACCCTATATCATGTATAAAACTATCTCATTAAAAAATTTTTAAATAAAGTATTATGTGCATCATGTTCACTTTTTTACCACTATTACTAATCTTGTAAAAATCAACACTCTATAAATAAAATGTTGATTTTTAGGTGAAAAAGGGGTAACAAAATAGAGAAAGAATATGTATAATTCACATTTTCAATATACATATAAATGTATTCAATTTAATATAAAAATGTTTAGTCCAAATAATTTTCGAAAATATATAAAAATTAAAAGTGCGTTTAATTCTGTTTATGTTATAAATTGGGCTTTATTTGCTTTGTTGCTTTCATTTTGGTTCGATAGGTGTGGCTTTGCTTTTCCATTATTTATTTCCTTAATTATATACCACTATAATTGCTTCTATTCCTTGAATCTGTCCTAGAACATTTCGTCGCCTTTTTTTTTTTTTTTTTTTTTTTCTTCATGCACATAAATAACAAGTGCGATCAACATAATTTCACATATAACCTCACATGCATTGAAATTTTACAGAATTTGATCATAAAATAATTATATTCCCCTTGTCAAGCCTCTCGACTTAGTTCCATTATTTTATTTAATTTTTTTCATGACAATTGACATATTCTTTATAATTAATCTAATATATAATGATCATACATGATACACCATATATGAACATAATCTATACCATCAATTTCACAAAATCCAACTAGAAATCATAAACCCACTCAAGAGTTAAAAATAAAATTAAAACTTCAATTCTTGAAAATAAAATTAAAACTTCAATTCTTCAAATTAAGACTCAAAGTATACATGATGCATAAGATACATATAACAAGAACATGCCATGTTTTGGAAATAAATAAATAAACAAATTCTACCATGCAAATGTAGAAAATTCCATTATTTTTGGAGAATATAGGCACATATTATTAAACATATCATCGTGTAGGAATATAAACTATATCTATGAATTTTGGCAGCAACCTATGGAGAATTGTTACAGATGATCCACGATTTGCAACGGAAAAGCTTAGTAACTATGAAGAAGGTAAGGACAATTTGGGCATTTGATTGTGGGTTTAGAAATTGGATTACCAATCCACCTTGGAGATGGATTCACAACCCATGAGGATTGGGATTTGGAGGTAGGACTCATAACCCATAAAAATTGTCAAATTGGGTAGTATTTGGAGGTAGGATTCATAACCCATAAAAATTGTCAAGTTTTTCCCGGATCATTGAGTTTACATCTAGTGCAAACCAAACATAGGTTTAACTAAGCTTAAGATCCCATTTGGTTCGCATGACTGGAGTGATTAGTTGCGATAGAACTAAATATGATTGAATAAAATTGAATTGATATAACTGAATATGATTGAATAAAATTGAATTGATTGGACTGAACTCTATGCATGTTTCGATTGGACTGAACTCTTTGAATCTAAATGTGTTTGAATTGTATGATTGCAACTCTTAATTCTGTACTGAAAAATTAATATAAAAATTAAAAATGTTAATCCCGGTCATTCTCACATTTCATATGGAATAGACATATCCCTCCATATAGGGATTAAACACATTTTTGTATCCGGCCTGAAAATATATCTTGGGCCCTCATCCCACAAACCAAACAACCGATTATGTGGGATTAAAATGCTAATTCCGGCCTATCCTGGTCAATCCCCGCGAACCAAACGGGCCTAAATAGATTAGTGGATCTATCCCACTCTTGTAATATTCTATCCCACTCTTGTAATATTGTCTCCATGACTTGGTTTTCTCCCCCATATTTAGAAGAGATTGCACAATGCTACTAATACTGCACAAAAATTTTGGGAAAAAAATAAATATCAAGTAATCACAAAGTACATTTTCTAACAGAAAGCAACTAAGTGAGAACCAAGTAGTCAAGAGAAAAGTCATCCTCAAGAGCACTCACTCTATTATATCAATCAAAGGTCAATCAGCTCCTATATCAGTAGAGTTCCATATACACATCTCTAAATCTAGTGTGCCATTTGAATTTAAAAACCAAATGGAACCAAGAGGAAATCCACAGGAGGAGATCCTTCCACCATACCTGGATAATTGTTAGTATATGATTTCAACCTGAGACAACTATTTCCTCTTTCAGATACAATATTATAAAGGTACTGCTCCTTTGATGAGCTTGGGCCTAAGCACGTTATCACGAGCGTATGCCCTATACTCTCTGTCCCTTTATTAAGGAGAAAAAGAATACCATCCTTCTCAGCTTGTAACACCAGGAAGGCTTCATTCTTGTTTAAGTTGATTAGTAAAGGGCAGTTATACTGAAAACGTCTTCCTGAGTCCCAATGCTTACTGCTGAAATGTTGTGATAACTGAGTCGATGAACCAATTAAATGGCACTTTCGAATGGGGCAAGCACAAGGTGCACAAAGGCAGATATTGTCATGCTCTCTTCTCTTGTTGTAATACAGGATTTCAGCACAGCCATATTGGGCGTTTCGGCAGGGTGCTCTCACCGGATCAGCAATTTCAATATCCACACACACTGTGTTACCTTCATTGCCACTAATGGGCATATTTTCCTGGGCAAATTTATGAATCAAACTTCATTGTTCCATGATATATAGTGTATCTTATATAAAAAGACAAACTATTTGTGGTGATGATTGTATATTATACAGCTGACAAAATATACAATAAAAATATCCATAAGGGGGGAAATTTTTTATCCCCTTATGAAAGCGGCATAATTACTAATCTAGATCATGGAAAGGCCTCTTAGAGTTCACAGCATTCATCAGATGCACCAAATTAGTTGAGACATAATTTCTTCTGGGTGCTTAGGATAAAACACATTTCTATTTTATAACACGTTGAAGTCTCTTTTCTCCTCTCATTATGATTACGCAATTGATTTCTAGTCTTCCACAACTCAAAAAATATCAAGACAAACTGCAAATAATGAGTTATATTTGCAAAATTTGAAAACCGAAACAGGAATCATCACTTACCTCAGCAGTGATCATGCCCCCATTAACTTGATCTTCACCAGCCTGCATGTAAAATATCCACAGCTAAATTTGGAAAGCTAAAATATAATGAATATGACAACAATGAACCACCAGTCAAGTAGATCCTTCTGACAACCTTCAACCACTTCGCCTCAATAAAAACATGAAATACAAAGATAAGAAATATAACCAATATAACATAAAATTGATAGCCATAATATTCACTAATCTGTTTAAGTTAATTTACATGAGGTCATGTAACTGGCAAGTATGTTCTACATTGGAAGATACTAGATAGTGCAACTTGGTATGTGCTTTGATGATGATGATGATGATGATGATTGTCAATCAATTGGCATTGGTTCTTTAAAGGACAAGTACAAGATGGGGGATAAATAAAGTTGTGTATATGAGCCTATAGAAAGCAGGAGCAGAAAAAGTAGTGTAGCACCGGCCCAGCTGGGAACATAAAATAAAAAATGAAGGAAGAGAAATTAAAAGAAAAGTACTTGGAAACTTAAAAAGAATAGAAATCTTATAAGTACAGAATACATTGGCATTTGGCCCAACAGTAGTTTCAAGATGATACTACAAAATTTTAAAGAACGATTACTACAAAATTATACTCCAAAATTTCCATACAAAATTTACCATGTCCAAGTATGTGAATGAAATGGATGGAACAAATCAATAAACAGCAAGTGTAAAAATCAAAAGGAATAAAAGAATTTCTTGAAAGAGTGGACTATATGAACACATTAAACCACCTAAATGGCAATGGAGTGGTGGTAGGAGCATGAGTAAAATAAAGGAATTGTTTACGAAAAATGTATCATGTTCTTGTGCATAGTTTATTACAAATTTACAATCTTAGCGATCAAATGTATATGAAGCATTAGCAGAAACTTTTACGAAGTGGAGCTCATTAATATTCACTGACACAATCAATTTAAGTAGCAACTGTTCAAGGTCAAATTAATTTTCATAATAAATACCTGATACCCGACCTGCTCAAGTAGAGGGTAATCTTCAACCTATTGTGGTAGCATGGCTAGATGACTATTGTCAAATTGGGGTCTATACCCAAGCATTCCCATCCCAAGGCCTCTTTCCTTGCAAACCACCTATGCAAAAGGAACAAATTTATTTGAACCCAATTATCCTCTAACAGAATTACTGCATATAGTTTGCATATATCATACCTCTCCACATCCGTAACCGCCAAGCTCTCTCTCTTGCTTCTCTCTCACTAATTTCTTCTTCACCCCAAGAAGACAGACATGGAGATATAGTGGGGGATAGTTCAGATGGTTCTCCAACAGCAACACTCTCATAGTAAAAGAGCTGTGGAAAGAAAAAGGTTTACATAAGCAGAATAAGAGTTGATAAAGACAGAACCACTATTAAGCTCACCTGAAGAAACAAAAGACAGCCACCAACTGCTCGCTGCTTCCCTTGACGGTAGCGAGCTACCTCTCGAACTAGCCGATCAAGTAAAAACTTCCCCCAGTTATATTGGTGGATAATGTCCATGTCTGTTAAGAAATGAAGAAATGATGGACTAACATCCAGCCTTGCAGTGGGGCATATAAGAGTGCCTAATACATAAAGGAGAAAAGATCTTTTAAAGTCCTCTCCAGCCTCAGGGACTGCCAGCCTATCTTCTAATAGTCGAACTGAAATCCCACGATTAGTAGCATTGTACTTCTTGCGCAGTTCAGCAATTAACTCATAAAATATGTTATAACAAAGGAAGAAGCTAATAGGCTTTATTTGTTTGTGTCATTGTGTGCCATCAAAATTTTCTCATTCCCAATTCCCTCCCCAACATAACCGTACATTACATTCCCCAAATAATTTCCTATACATCACATGCAAGAGATTGGAGTGTTCTGTTGTAGTGTGTATGCTTGTCACGGATCCATCATCCCTTTGTACTTATTTTATTTTTTTAACTATAAAGAGTATATGTTTCTTATAAAAAAAAGTCCCGAATCTTCAAAAATTTCCCACAAAACTGCAATAACATAACTAGACACTTCCTAAATGTTTGGGGGCATGCAGACACATAACAACAAAAATCATCACTTGTGCAAAGAATATAGAGTATAATACACTTGAGGCAGGGGCGTATGCAGTATAGCCAAAGGGTATGCACTTGCATACCCTTTTTTTCCCCCAAAAATTACTATACATATTATATTTAATATTTAATTTAAATAATAAATTAAAAGTATTAAATAAAATTGTGAAATTTTTAAATATTGTAAATGTGGTAATCGAAATTCCCTTCTCAGTTCACTTCTTTTGATCAATAAAAGTATTAATATGTTCAAGCGTTAGATTTGTTGGGATGAGATTAATAATTTCGTTTACAATAAAAAAATAGATGATATATTTTAGGGATTGAAAGATATTGGAGAACTCTCCATAGAACTTGTTGAGACCAATAAGCATGAAATATATCGTCTTGTCTACTTGCTTAATAAAATGTTAATATTTATCATTCGTATGCCAACTGCAAGTGTGGAAAGAACATTCATAGTAATGGCTGATTATGTGAAGAAAATTGCGGAATAACTTCATAAATTAATTTTTGAATGATTGCTTAGTTACTTATATATAGAGAAATAGATTTGTTTGCAACGATATTTTATACCACTTTCAAAGTATGAGAAGTACTCATCGAGAATAATTATAATTTTTCATTGGATAAAAAACTTTTTGAATGGTAATTTTTAATATTATATGTTTTCAAGTTCTAAGTTGTCTATATATTTGGTTTTATATTAATACTTTTGAAGGGCTTAATTTTTATTTTAAATAGAATAATTTTGAAATATATTTTAGTATTCTCGCAATTATGCATATCCTATTTCAATTTTCTGGATCCGCCATTGACTTGAGGTATGAGCTATTTACCAAAAAATCTTTGTGAATTGCTACCCCTTTTTGCATTAGATTGTATATTCACTAGTGAGCTCATGAGAAGTATGAGAAGTACTCATCGAGAATAATTATAATTTTTCATTGGATAAAAAACTTTTTGAATGGTAATTTTTAATATTATATGTTTTCAAGTTCTAAGTTGTCTATATATTTGGTTTTATATTAATACTTTTGAAGGGCTTAATTTTTATTTTAAATAGAATAATTTTGAAATATATTTTAGTATTCTCGCAATTATGCATATCCTATTTCAATTTTCTGGATCCGCCATTGACTTGAGGTATGAGCTATTTACCAAAAAATCTTTGTGAATTGCTACCCCTTTTTGCATTAGATTGTATATTCACTAGTGAGCTCATGTCTGCCAACATAGAAAGTCTCAATTTTCCCGCCCAAACCACATTTCCAAAAATAATAATAACTATAATAATTGGTGTTGAGTGTGACTGCAAGCGCATACAGTTAATTCATGCACCTGGTACACGCCAGAAATTGTTTTCTCCTTTATATTAAATATCTTTTTCCACCAAATTTTTTAAACTCGAAAACATATTCATTTCAAGTTCATTTTTAACGCATAAGATATAAAATTTAAGATCTTTTTGCGATTATTAATTTGACCTCCATATAGGATATTTAAAGGTTCTGATCTAAATATGGATTGTTGTGATTTGAAGAGTTCATTACTGAATTTGAATATGCATGTTTATTAAAGATTTTTAAGGTCCATGTCACAACCCATGTTACCCATCTAACGTTCACACACACACACACACACACACACACACACACACACATATATATATATATATATATATCAATATACTAACTGTGAATCATACTGGAAAAAATTATAGTTTGTAAACAAATTCAAACCCAAAAGTTGTCTGTAATATCTCAACAGCTTATTTGTAATTTTGAAACCTATATGGATATTTTTGTAAATAGACAAAATCTCATGTGAGCGAATATTAACAGTTATATAACATCACAATATGGGAAACCAGGGGGGAAACTGTAACAAAATTTACCTAGTATCCTGCCAGAATGAACTCTTGTCTAATTGAGGAATCACCAGTGTCGCATTCATTATTCGTGCCACAGCCACCATATCAGCTATCTAGAAGTTAGAACAAATTTTCTACAGTTAGTGAGCATAGTAATTAATTTAAATTCTTTAACTAGTAGCTAATTTGAAGTCAAAGGAAATCAATTTTAAATAATTAGTATACTCATAAATTTATCAGCCCTGCTGCAAGTAATATTCAGTATAAGAAAATATCAGAATGTCCTATCATAAGAATATAATTAAAAAATTAAAAAACCTGGTTAGCTATCTTTATTAGCATGCGGCCTCAAAGTGCCAGCATAAATGACAATAAATACCACTGCCTTCATTTATCTGATTGTTTAATTGTCAGATTGATTAGTTTCTTGTAACATACAGATCAGAATTCCAACCACAAGTAATGATCAATTAACGACTGTTAATACTTCAAATGAGAAAGGAATGAATTATGACTCATATGCAAACAGTAGGTGAAATAGCTATAGGGATCTCATAGGAAAACCAAACTTATTCATCAAATAATGGCCACTAGCTTGATGTTTCTTGTAAACAACAAATATGCCCATGAACAAGAGAAAGCATATAAAAGAACTCCTTAATGTTCCTTGTAAACAACAAATATGCCCACGAACAAGAGAAAGCAAATAAAAGAATTCCTTACTCCAGTGCGCATTTGATTTAATCCTCCATTACTATGGACTGTCATATAGCGATCCAAGGCTGGAATAGCTGAATATGTAAAATGCAGTCCAATTTTAGAAAATAGTCAAACAGAATGCAAGAAAGTGGCTAAGATGAGAACAGAACACGAGCAAACCTACTTCACATTAATATAAGAAACAAATTTGGGACATGTTTATTTAGGCTGAGACTGAGGAGCTAGTAATTGCAATATTTTCTGACAAGAACACTCTAGACCCATAACTATCTTGCAAAAAAGTACTACTACAATCAGTCAAAACAAGAGAAATTTACCTTTATATTTACTGGTAGGCTTAACACATTGATGTAAACCATGACTAGAAGGAGCTTGCCAAAGCTGATCATTTAATAGCTGCAGAATATGACCAAATGAACTCATCATCAGCAGGAATGTGCACTTTTAATGCATTTGAGCACTTTGTCAAACTGTTCAAAATATAAGATCATTCCTAATTTTGGAATCAAGCTTGGTTATGTCAAGCATTTACAGCGAATACCCCAGTCTTAGTTCCATATAAATTGAGAATCATCAGTGGATTATTCAGAAAGCTTCCAGCTTAACAGAGCATTAACTAGGTTAAGTTATTTCTTTATGACCCCAAATAAAATCACAATTTTAACCTGTTTACACAGCATTACCAGTCGATCTTATGATGAAGATCACACCTCCAAAGCGGTAGACCAGTAAGGTTTCGTAATTGCCAATTTCAACTACAAAATTTATAGTAACAATTACCACGGGAAAGTAAATCCGACGTCGTGAATTTAAATAGCCAGAGAATAATACGTTCACCGGAAAATAAAGCATTCAATGAATAAGAATTCATGTCCTGAATCATAATGTCGCCAATATCATAAGGAAGAACATATCAGGCAGATTCAAACAGTAAAATATAAATAAAATTCCAAGCATCACGAACCTGATTAGGTTTGGAGTTCTCAACTCGGAAAAGAGGAATCTTATTCTCATCGTCCAACACATCTTTGCTGTATAGTACGAAAGTGAAAATGGAGAGAGCGAAGATAAGGATCACATACAAAGTAATTGAGAAGAAGGATGATTTTCTATTCATGGATGTGGATAGGTTCTAGGAAGTGTGGTACCCTCTATGATCCACCATTATTTTCACTCATCGGCGTTAGTGCACGACTGCATATCCCATGAAATTGAATCCCAATCCCCTTTCAATTTCAATGTTTTCGGAGAGTTCAGGTGTGGGATCGTCTATGTGAACCGAAAAGGTAAGCTCCTAAAATTAATTTATTTTATATTTTCATGTGAAATTTATTTATACTATAAAATTAATATTTTTATATCTATCTATCTATCTATATGGATTTGATCGTATCTTGCCGGTTGAATATGGCTTATATGTTTATAAACATGTGGTATGGCATATCATCTGAAATCCCCACCATCATTTAATTAATTTCTTTAATTAATTCAATATTCTCATTAATTATATAGACCTGAACCCTAAACTATGAACCCTAAACCATGAACCATTCGGGCAGAGTGAACCATGAACCACTCGGGCAAAGTTCGGGTTCGGGTCTGGGTCGCGTAATTTTATTTTAATTATATAAACCTAAACCCTAAACTATGAACCCTAAACCATGAACCATTTGGGCGGTGTGAACCATGAACCACTTTCGATTCGATTTGGGTTACAGTGGGGAGTCCGTGTCGGGTAAATATTTTTTAATATAATTAATGAAATTGGGTAAAGTATGGATTATATATAAATGAGAAGATTGAATTAATTAAAGAAACTAATTAAATGATGGTGGAGACCTTGCATATGTGGCGTCGCGTCATATGTTTTGGGCAATATAAGTTTGTGTCACCAATGATATGATCAAATTTGTCTATCTATAATCTATATAATGCAAAATTTCTATAAGATGATGTGGCAATTAATAAAATGATGTGTCAATGATGTGGCAAAGTCACATTTCTCTATTTCAAATCCTTCTAATCTCATTCATTTTTAGTGTTGTTTTAATCTCAGGCATTGATTTTTTTTACTATTTTCTATATATTATCACATCACTTATTCATTTTTCATTCATTCTCGAAAATATATTCATCCACGGTACGTAAAGATTATCGTTCTTATCTCTCTCTCTTTTTTTTTTTTTTTTTGCGGTAATTATTTTGATTCACTGTGATTATTTGTTTTGTGTTTCATATTTGTGCAGATCATTCTCATATTTATTTATTTGGGTAGATCATTCAAAAACCAATCATATTCCCCTTTTTTTTACAGATCATTCGTATTGTGCGCACATGAAGAAAATTGCTTGCAAATGATTTGAAGAAGTATAGATGTCTAGATCATTTTAATTGAAGCATATTCAAAAGGTATTCGTAGATTCATTAGATCCTATTTGTCGATTTTATTACTTTTTTCTATAGCATTAAGAACATGAATTTTATTATTTGTTTGTATTGTTTTTCAAAGTTCTAATAACCATTTTTTAATTTTCAGATTTATATATTATTGTGGAGAAGATTGCTTTTGGAGAAGGACGAGATTACACATACATGAAGATTATTCGATTTCTGCAATGAAATCGATAACAACTTTGTAGAAAATTGATTAAATGAGTAGATCATTGCAAATTTATATGTGCATTGTTCAAATGAATAGATCATTGTAAAATATGCTTAACTAAATTTCATTTAATGTTTAGATTGTTTGTATCTTCTATTGTAAATATGATCCGATCTTAGCAAATTTCATACATTTGTTTGTGGATTTTTTTTTCTAATTTAATCCATTATTCTACTTAGAGACTTACATATATGCATTAATTTTTGTTAGACCTTGACGTATAATTACCATAAAGATTATATATACTATAAAAAAAATTAAAAGTCAACTAAATAATATATTTACCAATGGTACGTAATTTTCGAGAAGGTAATTATCTCTACATTACCATAAAGGTTGTCATAATTTTCCTTTTAATTTGTTACGTGATGAAGGTAATTAAGATTTATTCTTATGATACTAATTAAAAAATTAGTATGAATCCAAAATATTAATTGAGATATCCTAAGATGTTAAATTATTCGTGATCAATGTATATTGATAAATTTTCTTAATAAATAACACTAATTTTGTATTAAAATGTGATAATTATTCATGGTACATAGAGATAATTAACTGGTTGCCTGATTCAAAGCCAAGAGGTTGTTCGACATAAACTTCCTCAGCTAGTACCCCGTTTAAGAATGCACTCTTTACATCCATCTGATACACAGTAAACCCTCTGTGGCCAGCATAAGTCAGAAACAACCGAATGACTTCAAGACGAGTGACTGGTGCAAATGTCTCATCATAATCAATCCCTTCTGATTGTGAATACCCCTTCGCAACAAGTCTTGCCTTACTTCTGTGTAATATCCGCAATTTTTTAAAGAATATATATATATATATATTTTATTGTTTATTTTATTTTGTCATTATATTAAAATTCCTAATCAATTTAGATTTAGATTAATTTTTAGTCCATAAGTTTTTCCCCTAAATTTCTCTTTTTCGGTTACATTTTCTGAACTTAATATGAGTATTAATTTTTAGACGTTTCTTTTAGAACCATTAACATTCAATTATCACAAAATTAAGTTTTGATTTAATCTTTCAAGTTTGAAACGTCCAAACTAATATGGTAACTGAGTGACTTTAAATGACTCTAATCCCATTTACTTTTCAACCAAAAAAATTGCTCATCTTCCCTCTTTATATACATATCTTTTAATTATTTATTTTATTCTTTTATAAAATTATTATAATTTAGATTATTTTGAAAAGAATTCAAAAACCCTTTTAATATTTAAATTCTATAGTCCTTATCTCATTCAAGTTTAAACCCATCTTTTTATATATCTATATAAATGAAAATTTTAAATTCTAATCCTTATTTATTTAAGCCCAAACTCAAGCCCAAGCCGACTTCTAATAAATCTATTTATACGAGACCTTGGCCTAAAATTTTCACTAATACACAACTCAAAACCCTATTCGCGGCTACTTCTTGTGCAGGAACTTTTCGGCAGTGTTTTCATAACCGGACCGGTGACCAAACCGGATTGGACACCGGTTGACGGTCGGACCGCCGGTCTAACCGTTTAAGTAATTCCTACATATATTTTTTTAATATTCCACATGTTTATTATAATTTATAAAATAAATTAAAAAAATTAACTCCTAATCTAAGTAATAAGAATATAAAGCATAACAAGTAGCAAGACAGGACCATATTATTGTGGTGTGAATTGTACATTTTACAAAAGTAAACGTATTTTTGTACATTTTATATGTAATTTTGTATTTATTTTTTTGGGAATAAAAATTAAAGATGGAGAAAAGGAACATAGAGAGTAGAGAAATGTGGGAGCACGAGTGAAAACAAATTAAAAAGGGTCAACACATTAGCAACTCTTATTTTCCCAAGTACAACCTCTTTTTATTTTCTATAAAGTGAATTCCTCTTTCCAAATCTGAATGGACAAAGGAAGCAGCGTGGAAGCTTCATATTTATAAGATTTCATCCACCATCAATAATAATTTATGTTATTTTTGCTTTGTGTTGTTTCATTTCACAATTCCAACATTACTTTCTCTCTCACTATATCTATCCTAGTTCATCTTTTCCACTATTTTTCTCTAAATCCGACGCCAATTTAAATCAATTTCATGTATATCTCTATTGTAAAAAGCAACTATTCGAGAAAAATTTAGAAGAAGGCACAAGTGTTGGCGGACGCCGTCGATGTGGGTGACGATGCGGACGGCAACACCATGGAATGGACGCAAAGAAGGTTTTCTCCGAAGTTGAGCATGTTTTTGTTCTGGGTTTTGAGCAAAGAGTGAGAAAAATCCGGTCCGAGCGGTTAATCGGTTACCCGGTTTAACCGGTTTTTTTTGGTTTTCGGCGGGTCTATTCGGTCGAACCGTAAAAACGGTTATTTCGGTACCTTTTTCTTCTTCTTTTCTTCATTAGTCTTATTTTTCGTTACTGTTCGTAGGCTGCAAAATCAGTTTTCCATCTCTAATGTTTTTATGACGTAGGCAGTAGACACTACTTCCTCACTCTCTATACTTATATATTATTATAATTATTGTCCAATTACGTTTGGTTTTCGATTTGTCGGATTATAAATTATTATTGATGATTCCAATGGATTAAATAGAGTAGGAATTAGGGGAATACGTGAGGATTGGTAATAACTGGAAGGAATTTGTTTTGAAATTGTTATTATATTAAAGTTGATGATTACATATGATTTTAGTGGAGTAAATTAGGAATTGATATAGCTTATTAGATGGGATACGAACATGAAATGGTGGAATGATAATTATTTAATTAATTTCATTAGGTAATTAATTCATAATTTAATTAAGTGAAATAGGAAGGGAGGGAAACGGGTTACCGATTATGGACTAAATTGAATTATTATAGTTACGGGATTTCTATGCTTATGAATTTAGTTTGAGGATTTATTTCTATTAATTTCTTAGTAGGTTTAATTATCTATGTTAGGTGACCGTGTTCGCGAGAAGTGAATTATAGGACTTTTGCATCCATTTCATCCACGACATTAATACGAGGTGGGGTTTTAATTGCTTTATTCTCTACAGTAGTTGGTAGAGCTCTATTGCATGTGTTATTCTTTATTTTATGTTTTAAATAAAATTTTTGAGTTATTTATTACGTGAATGCATTTTACTATGTTATACAAGTGGCAAAGTATGTTGACAAAGTTACTAATAGCCAGGGGCCCTTATTGAGGTCCGGGGCCGACAGGTCTTCGGGTGTATCCCACCGTGCTCGGCAAAGTCTAATAGTCAGGGGCCCTTATGTGGTCCGGGACCGACTGGTCTTCGGGTTTAACCCGCCATGCTCCAAAGTGGCAAAGTTTCTATGGCAATGGCAAAGTGGTAAAGTTTCTATGGCAAGTATCTATGGCAAAGTTTATGTGACAAAGTGAATGTGATTGACTAAGTTGATTACTTGATTATTTATTTTTAGCATTAATATTGAATAACTTGGCCCCACTGAGTGTGCTTGCATGCTCACCCCTCATTTAATATTTTTCAGATTAAGGAACTGATGGCGGGGAGAGGCGATGGACGATGCTATTTGAAGTCGTTTATTATTTAACATCGATAATAAGTTTAGTCCTTTATTAAGTTTTATGCGAAGAAGATTTTATTTAATAGTTAAGTTTGAGTACAATTGATATTTTATCAAAAAACAACATGAGGTGTTTCTTCCACAATAAGTGTCATACAGTTGTAAACTCTGAAAGCTTTACTGACTTCAGAATATCCTAAGAATATTCCTTTATCAGCTTTACTATCAAATGTTTTCAACTGATCTTTACCATTATTGTGTATGAAAAACTTGCAACCAAACACACGAAAGAAAGAAACAAGAGGCTTCCTTTCATTCCAAAGCTCATAGGGTGTTTTACCTTGACTCTTGGTCAGCATGGATCTGTTCTGAGAATAGCATGCAGTGTTGACGACTTGATTTCAAAATCTTTTAGGAATATCAGCTTCAGCTATCATTGTCCTTCTTGAACTTCTTTCAGAGTCCTGTTCCTTCTTTCACCAACACCATTTTGTTGAGGGGTCCTTGCAGCTGATGTTTCATGAGAAATTCCATTTGCTGCACAATAATCAGATATAATATGATTTATAAATTCAGTTCCCTTGTCAGATCTGATTTTGACCACAATCGATTTTTTTCTCAATATTGAGTCTTTTTCAGTAATTCAGGCAGCTTTATCTGAGTCTCTTTCTTACTGAGTAAGAATATGACCCAAGTATATCTTGAGTAGTCATCAACTACTACTAGTGTGTATTTCCTGCCATTGGTGCTCACTGGTGTTATTGGACCAAAAAGATCCATATGCAACAACTGAAGTATTCTTTCGGTGAAAAACATCTACTTTGCTTTTAAATGATGCTCTAATTTGTTTTTCTTTTTTGCACGCATCACAAATATGTTCCTTCTTGAACACTTCATTAAAGGCAACCCTCTCTCCTGAGAGTTAATCTTGCAAGTTTATTCAGGGGTTTTGAAATTCGGGTAATTCATTCTTTTATGCCATAACCAACTGGTATCTGTGGAACTTTTTGCAACCAAACATGTATCTTTAGGAGTTGAACTCCAATCAGCAAGATACACATTTCCTTTTCTAGTACCAGTCAGTAAAGCTTTCTGTGAGATATCATCTTTCACATAACATAAGTTCTTAGAGAACTCAACATTAAAACCCTTATCACGAGAATTGGCTTATTGAAAGCAAGTTATGCTTCAATCCGATACATATGAAACACCATGGATATGAACTAGTCGATTTCCAAAATTCCATATCCTTGATCGTCCCTTGGAGTTATCTCCAAAAAGTGATCTGAGGGCCTCTTTGTTCAACATAGTCACCGAGTATCTTCTTGAATCTGTCATATGTCTTGAGCATCCAATGTCAAGATACCATACATCGAGGGCTTTTTTCATCTCTACTCATCGGTCTTTGTGTGATCTTCAATCATTTCAGTGCCCTTGTTTTCCTCTGAAAAATAGATCAATTTTTAGGTACCCAATTTGTGTAGGGTCCTACAAGGTTAATCATACCTTCGAATCCAAATCTGCTGACAACTCTAATCACTTTAGAGTGGGCGATCTGTCTTCCATAAACATCTACATACACATTTACTACTCTGGGTGCCTTAGTAGTTTCACATGTATGAGTCTTAGCCTTAGCATGAACATGGGCTTTTGAATTTTTCTTTGGTTCGGGCCTTTTGTTCATTTGCTTTGGCTTCGTGTAAATGGTCCGAATCTTTGTTGACTCGGGTTCGGTAACCTTTACCCTTAGGCAAGTGGGGTTTCGGGTTACTGTCTTGAAATTTGGGTCTTCGATATCTTGAGGACTTGGTCTCTTCAGTTGAAAATGTCTCTCTTGAGTGTTTCTCTTACGAAGATTCCTCGATGGCTTTCAGTCTGAGATCCTTTCGGGTTTGCATTCTTAGCTTTGAGGCTTTGAAGTACTTGCTGAAATTTTCCAATCGAGTGTTCAGTTTTTCTAGCCTTCACCTGAGGTTTGGGCTTTCCTACCTGATCATTCAGTTTTACTGAAACCATGGGTCCTTTTCCCCTATCTACAACCTTGGGCATTTCTTGATTTGAAGTGTGGGTGCCATTTGGTTTTACAAAGATTGTCTTCTTGCTACTTGATGCGAAAGATTCGAGATGACCTTGTGAGGTTCCCCCTGGAATGTATCCCAATCCAGATTTTATAGTGACAGATCTCTGGTAACTCTGAATTTCATCTATTACTTTAGATACAGTATTCAATAAAGTTAACTTCTTCTGTGCACTATCCTCACATTTATGTAGAGTTTCATGCTTCTCAGAGAGGTCATTGAACTTAGTTCTGATCAGCTGAATCTCTTCAGTGGATTTCTCTAGCTTTTCAGTTAGGGTCATTATCAACTTCTCTTTCTCTGAGAGTTGTACTTTCAGAACATCCAATTCATCAGTAGCTCCCATTAATTGAGAAGTGATTTCAGTTTTGCTAGAGTCTTTCCACTTAAGATTGTCAGCCTTCAGTTCCTTATTCTGCTCTTGAGTTTCATTTAGCAGTTCTTGTAAAACAGCATAGTCCTTTATTAAACTCTCAAAAGAATCCATTATGTCAAAATGATTGTTCTGATTGAACTTGACAACTCTTGTGCTTAGTGTAGGAGAACAACAACAGAAAAAGAAGAGTTTACCTCCTCAATAGCCATCAGACAGATGTCATCACTTTCACTGTCTGAGAATATTTCATCTGAAGAGCTAGATCCTTCCTCAGAATGTTCTTCTTCTGCAACCATGGCTTTTCTGTTGGAGAACTTCTTGTCTCTTTTTGCCTGTCTTTCTCTTCTCTCCTTACTTTCGGTCGGGACAATCATCTTTGGAAGTGACCTTTCTTTTTGCAATTGTAACATCTGTTGGCATCATCATCCTGATCACTTTCTTCTTTGGACTTGGAGTCTTTCCTTTTGGATGAAGATCCCTCAGCTTTCAGGTCCGTCTTCTTCTCAATTGATCTGTCCTCAGGTTTCTTCTGGTACCTGTGATTCCTGTAATAGTTTTTGTATTTTCCATATCGACAATTAAGTCTTTCAAACCTCCTTGCCATCAGTGCTAGCTTATCCTCAAGCTCATCCTGATTTTTAGCAAGGGAGTTCTCAGACTCTCTAGTTTTACAGGTTTTATCCTTGGCCTTGAAAGCCACATTCTTACTAGATGATGAATCATCTTTGCTGTCAGCCCTTTAAGATTTCTTATCAATTACGAACTCATAGGCCTTCACTCAGAGAAGACTTGTTGGTATGGCATTGAATTAATGTTTTTGGTGTTTTCAATCACCACTGCATATATATCTCATTTCTTAGAAAGACCTCTAAGAATTTTCAATGCAACTTCTCTCTGTGGATATTTCTTACCAAGTGCATTTAGATCATTCATAATGCTAGTGAATCTGACTTCCAATTTGTCTATAGATTCACCTTCATCCATTTCAAAACTATCAAACTTTCCAATTGCAACTGAAAGTTTGTTTTCCTTGATATGATCTGTGCCTTGGCACATTCACATTAGTGTATCCCAAATTTCTTTTTGCGATATTACGTTGAGAGATCATTCCCATCACACCATCATCAATTGTACTGTATAGTGTGTCTTTAGCAATATAGTCTAGATTGACTAACTTCCTCTCCTCAGGAGTCAGTTGGTCATCAGACTTAGGAAATTCTGCTCTAGGATCGTTTCTCTCATTTTCTGTTCCTCTGGGATTCACCACAGTAAATTGGAATGGCCCTTCAGAGACCACTCTCCACATACGTTCATGTTTAGAATACAGGTGAGCCTGCATTCTCAGTCTCCATAAATCATAGTTCTCCACTGAGAACATGGGAAATTTCTTAGAAGACATTTTATCCGAAGTCTTTAAGAATTCAAAGAAATATGATCGGTTCAGATAGACCACAAGTATTCTTAGAAAATAAAACTTTGGTCAACAAAGCAGGTGGTCAAGTTGAACCACTTCTCTGATACCACTTGTTGGTCCCGGTGCAAACGAGTCTTACACGTGTATGGGGGGGGAATACACATGTTCAGTGTTTTTAAAACTTTTCTTCTTGAGATCGGCTTGGGTCGGGGTTGTCTGATGATTTGGTCTGAAGAAGACAAATCGCTCTGAGTCAAAAGTCTATCTCGAGATGGTGATCCCGAAATTTCTTTTCGGATACCTCGAGATAATCCCAACCGAGTCCCGAGTTTTGAGAGATCCCGGAGTTGCTTGGATCAGATAACTAACTTACTGAACCCTCAGAAGAGTAAGTTCAATTTGGTAACTATCTGTTCTAGCTACTTAGATGTGCGGAATGGTTGGCCCTTAGTTTATACTCGTTTTAAGCTTTTGCTGAAAACCTTCCTTTAATGGAATAGTGATTAAAATTGTGATTCAATTTATATGCAACTTTCGATGGATTGATTCCAACCGAAATATCGATGAAAATATGCTTTCAAGACAAAGTAATGCAACAGATAAATCAAGCAAAACAGAAAGCAAAGAACACAGCAAATTATAGTGGTTCAGAGACTCAAGCTCCTACGTCTCACTAATCACTTCCTAAGGATTTCTGACTACCTCTGTAGTTTACTAACCTTTCTAATTTTGAGCTTCTGACTACCTCTGTAGTTTACTAAGTCAAAACTCACACAAGCTTCCTGTCTATCCAAGATAGATTACTCACTTCTTCTCTAGAGCTTTCTGACTACCTCAATGTGGTTTACTTACTCTTTACAACTCCAATCTCACCAACAATCACACTTAAACTACCTTACAAAGGGTTTGGGGTTTCTTTGTTGGTTTCCAACTAGGATGAGATATCCTTTACAATAAAGAACAATGCAAAGGCTAGGATATCTCGACTAAGCTTTGGATATATCTTATCAAGCTAGGCTTAGTGGAATGAGCTCTCTTCGATTTAAAGCACTTGGGAAATTCTCGGTTTTTTAGTGCTTCAACTTCTGATAATAAGTTTGAGCTCTTGAGTTGCTTACAAATTTCCCGTAACCTTTCAATGTAGAAGGTCACAAGTATTTATAGGCATACACCAAGGTCACTCTTGAAAAACTATCCGTTGGAGAGATAGCTTCGTGAGTTTCCTCTTATGGTGTGTGAGAAACGGCTATATTTAGGGTTTGATGCTCCCTAACACGTTTTAGGCAATAGTCTTTCATGCGGCCGGTCTTCACTTTTTTTGATTTGGAACTTAGTACTTGACATCTTTTTCAAAGGACTGTCATCATTTGTCGATGTCGATATAGACAATCTTTGTCTTCCTCTTTTTGACTTTTGTCTCGGTTTAAAAGGTAGACAACTCAGCGACTCTTTTGGTTATAATCTACGAGTTGATATAACCTTAACAACACTTTGTCTTAGTTCCTTTTATGCGCATTTGAATGTCTTGGGCAATATCTATTTTTACGAGGAATCGCGATCTTCTCGATTTGAATCCTTCAGATAGATATTTTTTAGTACCTCGGAACATTCGGTTTTATCTTGAGCATTGATTACATTCTTGAGTCTTGATAATTCTTGTGCCTTCGATATTCTTGATCTTGATTTTTTAGGTCTTACATCTTACGAGTCTTGAGTCTTGAGGTCTTCGAGTCTTGACGTCTTACGAGTCTTCATAGATATCTTGGTGATATCTTTGAGTCTTCATGCCGAGTCTTGATTCTTGATTTCATCTTCTTGATATCTCGATTTCATCTTGAGTCTTGATATCTCGATTTCATCTTGAGTCTTGATATCTCGATTTCATCTTGAGTCTTGGCGTCTTCGAAAACTTCTCGAAGTTCTTGAAATCTTGGATCCTAACCTTGATCTATATCTGCGACTATACATTTTGCGATAACATCCTAATACTCTAAAAACTGAATCTCGACTCAACTATCAAGATTATCCCTACATGTCATACTCAGGGGTTTTGGGATCTAATCAAAATCATATCTTTATTAAATTAATCTCCCAACAATTTCCCCCTTTTTGATGATGCCAAAACCTATCTTGTTACACACATTAACCTATACTCAGGTTTCAGTTTATCCTATTACAAGATTGGTTAAATTTCCATATAGAGAATCTCTCAACAATTTCTTCAGTAATGAATCTCTCAAAGGATTCATCACCAAATACTTAATTTCTCAACAATTAATCTCAGAGACAATCATTCAGGCATATCAAGATTAAAAGACATGTAAATAAGATAATGAGATATTATCTTTTGAGAATAAATGATAAGTTTCCATTGATGATAGGTAGACTGTTACAAGTTACAATGAATCTTATCTGAACAAAATCAAAAAGACAAAAAAAATAAAAGATTACATGAATCTTCTGAGTCTTCATCTTCTGAGTCTTCATTTGCTCTTCAGTTCGGCTCTTCAGTTATGCTCTTCCACCTCATCAGCAGGGACTTCAAGGTTGATCATTCCGTAATATCTTCTTTTTCAAATAGATCTCTTTTCTTTGATGATATCGAGTTGTTCCTGTCGGACCCTAACGAGTGGCGTACTGAGTGATTTCCTGAGAAATGGCTTTCTCATTTACACAGCCATTCTCCAGCCTGGGAGGAGGGTATACGTATGGACTAGGGGCGGTTATCTGCACCTTTCCTTCATCCGCAAGATTTATCCATCCTTGAAGATATTTAGGATAGAAGGTCAGGAGATAGTCGATGAAAGCCTCATTCGGATCTGAGCTCTCCCCTCTACATTCTCTGAGCACATCATAGTAGAACCAGAAGGTTCTCTTGATTTCTTCCCATGCATCGTTGAGATGGACTGACATCCATTTGTCAACATGCGGCCATTTCTGTGCTTTAGTGTTCCCTCTCCTCTTGCTTGAGAACTTTTTGAACCCACTCCTTCTTTTTTTCTTCTTCTTCTAACTTTTTTCTCGATCCTTTGGTACACCGAAAATGAAGCAATAGTTTTTCTTCGCTTGTTCAATCTGGAGTGTTTTTGGAGCGCTTTTCGTATTGAAGACCTTCTTCTTAGGCTCAACCTCGGATTCTTCAATATCCAAAGAATAATTTCCTCTGAATTGGCTTAGAAGCCTTTGCTCTTTTTGCCCTCGGGCTCTTTCATCGCCATAGCCTTTCTCTTGATGGGCATTTCGGCTGGTAGCTAGGCTTGTACCAATCCTTCCTCTACCACTCAGTTTCTCTACAACAACTTCCTGCATTGTTTCCTCTGAAACCTGAGTGTAGACTGGCTTCTCCACCTCCTTGAACTTAAGCTTCTCAGTGGCTTCTATCTCCTTCATGGCTTCGGCAATGATCTTCTTCTCAGCATCCTTTACAACCTTGCCCTTCAGAGTATGTTCCAATAAAACCCTGAGATCAGCTCCAGGTCTTTCCCCCTTCTTGGAACCATACTCTGGCGAAGCTTTGAAAGTCTTTGTGTCCATATGGTATTGTTCTTCTTCGACACCGCACCTCCCCCGCCATCGATCTTGCTTCTCCTCGAGCCTTCTGAGGTGGATCTTCGCCACAGAGAATTCTTCAGACAGATGAGCAAATTGGCTTGAGAGAGCTTCCTTGAACATGTCTGTCATCTTGGCCATGAGCATTGAGCTCATCTCCTCAACAGCGTTCTTCACCAGCATCTCACTCTTCTCTACCAATTTTACTTCTAGAATTTGAGTCTGCTCCTGATGCTTCTGCTTCATCTCTGCATTAATCTCAGCCTTGACCCCCTCCATCTTTTCTTCTAATTTTCCTTCCATGGAGGTCAGCTTGTCTGTCAGAGTATCCTGAAGCTGCACCAATTCTGAAGAAGAACTCAAGCTATCACTCTTCTGTGCTTGGTAGGCCAATGCCTCCTCGATCTGAGCAACTTTGGTCAGGATCGGGTCAACCTTCTCCAGCTTCACCATCAGCGGGGTGAGATCAATCTCAGGAACATATCGATCGGTTTGTGACTCTGAGTTGGTTGTTCATCCCTGAGTCTCGGTCCTCAACACGAGCTTCGGTTTTGAACGGGGCTTTGGACTCGATCCGAGTCCGGATTCACCTCAACTTGGGTGTCCACCTGAGCCTCAGTCTGCATATCAGACATTACAGATTTAAAGGTAGGAACTTCAGTAATCCTGACATAATTATTAATAGTGCCAAAAGTTACCTGAAGGCTAAATTCAGTTTGAGGATGTTCGACAGCAGTCTGATCAACATCAGTTGAGTCTTTCTCCTTCTGAGATTGACTCTCATCACCCCCTTGTTGGTCCCCATCCTGAGATTTGTCTTTGGAGCTCGGGGAACCAACTACAGCAATCCTCTCAGCAACCTTCCTCTTCACAAGCTCATCAAAGTCTGAGATTTTCATCCTGAGCTTGGTTTTTTTGAATCTGAGAATTGATTAGAAAAACATCTCCTCGTTCCACCATGCTTCCCCTCTGAATGAAGCAATATTGAGCATCTCCTAAGAGTCTGTTGAGGATGTAGACCGATTGACCTCAATCTGAAGAAGATGTCTTGGAGGTCGGGGAATGAGCTAAGCTTCGGGGTAGTGGTCAAGGATGAACCGTTCCCCCCTTCGCCGCCATTCGGTCTCTTGACTTCACCTTTCTTGAGCATCGGGCTCTCAAGTTTATTGGAAACTTCTGGCGAAAGATCGACTAACAAATCATTCGGGGAGCTCATCAAAATTCATCGGCTCTGAGGCTCGGCAAACTCGAGGTTTGTGCATCTTTGCTCCTCGGTTTGAATCGACTTGGTTACGAGGTGCGGTAGCTCCTCCTCGATGGAAATTCGGTTTGCTCACGAGAACTGGCGGGCACTTCCTCGGAGGGAATCAACACTTTCGAGGTATGAGCGGTGCTTCCTCGGCAGAATCATACTTGCTCTCGAGGTCCGAGGTCCTTGGAATATTTCTTGAAGAACTTATCGAGAACTAGCGGCGTCTCAAGAACCTCGGAAGACTTGCTCCTCGGTTTGATCCTCATTGCCTTTGAGATAGCCCGAGCCAATACCAATAAAGGCGATTTACGGCGGTTTGGCTCTCGGCTGAATCTCCTCGATCTCACTTTTCCTCATCATCATCGGTGAGAACCACCATTCTTTTGCGCTTTGGAGCAAGGGGTTTTCTACCTCTTCATTTCTCACCTTTCCTTCCTTCTTGGCATCCAACAAAACCTTCCCCCCGGTTTGTTGGCTTTCTTCAGCAGCAGCCACAACTAGTGATTCCACTTTCTTCTCTTTCTTCCCTTTAATCGTCCTCTTTGCCGCAAAGGGCTTGAACATTACTTTGGACTTAGGGAATGGAGTAGATTTAGAAAAGATATCCTCCTCCTCTCGGCACATCTCCAAAATAAATGCTATTTTGGTGGCATGGAGGATCCTGCCTTTGATAGATACTACCCCATCCTCCCTTCTTATGACCTTGGTTTGCTCACTCACCACCTTGATCAGATACTTCAACCAGTTGAACTCCTTGGTGGGTGAGTCCTCAATCGCCGCCATAAGTCGGAGTTTGGGAGTGCTGATCTGCTCGAAGCTTCCATATCGACTCATGATGCATTTTCCAACAATATCCATCAATACTCTGTATTTCGGCTTTAGATGCCGCTTATGCAGAGTTGCCTCAAACTTAATAGGATTCTCAGTAATCCCATCAAGATATTCTTGCTCCCGTCCCAACATATACAATGAGGGATCATCTCCCCTATCGCACAACTCAAATACGTCGTTTAAGTTCTTAGGGACAATATAGAGCTCTCGAAGAAAATCCACATACTTCATCGATTGTTCAAGATGAGAAACAGAAATCTTGGACTCTATACAATCATCCTCATTTATTTCCAAATTAGCAACAAACTCTATTACCTTGGGTGTATACTCCGCCTCCGGTCGATTCGCGACGAGGTTCGTCAGTTTCGCCAATCGGATTAAATGGAGCGCCTCTTCTTCGTGCTTGGCATTGGTGGTACTCTCCAAAGAAACCACGTACTCATACCATGGCTTATTTGTCTCGGCTAATTTTTTGAACATGGTAGGAGCCATTTGAGATTTGTAGATTTAGGGTTTTGAGCGATGAAGCTTTTCTGGGTAAAAAGGATTTATTTGCAGAGGGTTTTTGGGAATGAAGAGATTCAATAAAATTTGGCTTGAATGACTTTCAAAGGAATATATAGCTCGAGATCATGGGAAGTCGTACCAGTTTGGTGAAAAACAACGGTTAAGATTAATCCACGATTAATCGGGTATGTGAAAGGTCGATCCCCGAAAAGTAAGCCGCCATTTTAACTTCATTGGTGATTAAATGTAACAGAGCATTTAATGACTGTTGACCCCTTTTTAGGAATTTCAAAGATCCGGCCCAAAAACATTCCTCAGGTGTTTTGTATTTATTGCAAATGATTACTGAGTTTCACTTAAGCAATAAATGAGTCGCATGAGTCATTACTTCTTCAGACTAATTTCCCTCTATCAGTCTTACTGAGTATTGACCTTGATAAAAATGTCAGTATGATACTGAGTACTGAATGGGTTCAGTATGCTACTGAGTGTTGACCTTCAGTAAATCTCAGTTTCCTGAGACTCAGTTCAGTATTTCCAATTTTATCCTGAGTTTCTCAGTAGAATTCTGAGAGAACTTCATGCATCTGAAAATCTTCAATTTTTCAGATTTTACTCTATACACCTGGATCCAACATCCCTAATTCAACTGATAGTTCATTAAATCTTGATTCAGCCAAAGGTTTAGTCAAGATATCGGATCTCTTATCAAGATGAATTTTCTCCATCCCGATGTCCTTTTTCTATTACATGATCTCCGATGAAGTGATGTCCGATATCCACATGCTTGCATCGGTGTGTGCAATACCGGATTTTGTGAAATAGCAATGGCACTATTATTGTCACAAAATATTGGTACTTCATTGGCTACAACTTTATAATCCCTTAATTGTTGTGCGAGCGAAAGAATCTGAAAGCACAATGACTTCCTCAGCAGCCATGTATTCAAACTTCGATAAGATCTTGGTTGCTCTTGAGGTTTGTTTCTTTTTTGAAAACCAAGATATCGACTTGCTTCCAAGAAATTGACAAGTTCTGTAGTGGACTTCGCGTCAATCCCTGCAACCTCCATAATCGTCATCTCGAGTAACTAGTTAATTAAAGGTTATCATCAGCTGGATACCATAATCCTCTATTCACTGTGCCCTTAAGATACTTCAGTATCTTTTTGGCAGCCTCCATGTGACTAGCCTTAGGATTAGCTTGGTATGTTGCACATATCCCAACAGCAAATGTTATATTCGGCCTACTTGCTGTGAGATAGAGCAATGATCCAATGATTCCTATATAATCAGTATGACTTACTGATTTGCCTTGAAATCGGGATCCATCTTGTAGTTAGTATTCATAGGAATTCTAATCGCATTGCAATCTATACACCATACTTGGCAATCGGATCCTCGGTGTACTTTGCACGGTTGATGAAGATTCCTTCCTTTGATTGTTTCACTTGAAGACCTAGAAAGAAATTCATCTCTCCCATCATTGACATCTCAAACTTGCCTTTCATCAGCGTTGAAAACTTTTCACACAACTGATGGTTTGGAGATCCAAAAATGATGTCATCAACATATATCTCGAACCAAGAAGATATCTTCCCCATCTTCTATCTCGAATGAGTTCTGTCAATAGTTCCTTTGACAAAACCATGGTCGAAGAAACCGAGAAAAAGTATCATACCATGCTCGGGGTGCTTGCTTAAGACCATACAAGGCTTTTCCGAGCACATGTAAACTTGGTCATTCTGTTTTGAAACCGGGGAGGTTGTTCTACATAAACCTCTTCTTTAAGCACACCTTTCGAAAATGCACTTTTCACATCCATTTGATAGACGAAACTTCATGTGGGCAACATATGCAAGAAACAATCTGATGGCTTCTAGTCTTGCAACCGGTGCAAAGGTTTCATCATAATCCAAGCCTTCTTCTTGGGAATAACCTTGTCAACTAAATAGCCTTGCCTTGTTTCTTACAATGTTGTTGTTTTCATCTCTTTTATTCTTAAATACCCACTTGGTTCCAATGATATTGTGCCTTTCAGGTCTATCCACTAGCTCCCATACTTCATTTCTTGAGAATTGATTCAGCTCATCTTGCATAGAAGTAATCCAATGAGAATCTTGTAGAGCTTCACCAATCTCGATGAAGCTCTTTCTCCGATAGGAAGCGGCCGAATATAGTGCACTCTCACCATGGAACCTTCTTGTTTTGACACCTTCAGTTAGATCACCCACAATCTGGCTTGTAGGATGACTATCTAACCATCTTCTTCTAGATGTTCCCCCTTCAATAGTATCCTCAACATTTAAAATGTTAGGTTCAGTTAATTCAGTAAACTCAGGGAACAACAGAAAATGAGAAAGGGAATCATCTTCCTCAGGGGAAATTCCATTGAACACAACGCCGAGAGACATTTGTTCCCCCCTTTGGTTGATAGATTCGAATTTGCCTCACCGTGACCACATCTTCATTGGCATCACATACCTGAGTCTGAACTGGTGTCTGTTCAGATTGGTCAGCTTCAGTGTGTTGGTTTTCCTTCAGTGAAGACTTTCCATCCTGAGTCTCACCATCCTGAGTTCCATCCTGAACTTCTTTATCTGAGTCTGAGTCACTCCAATCATAGATGGTGACTGACTTCTTCTTTTCAGGTTCAGTGGATGTTTTGTCATTCTTTTTCAGGCTTAATCTGGTGATTCTCTTGGTCAGTTCTTCTGCATCATGTTCCTGTTTCTTCTGAACACAAGTAGATTCATCAAAAAACAACATGAGGTGTTTCTTCCACAATAAGAGTCCTACAGTTGTAAACTCTGAAAGCTTTACTGACTTCAGAATATCCTAAGAATATTCCTTCATCAGCTTTACTATCAAATGTTTTCAACTGATCTTTACCATTATTGTGTATGAAACACTTGCAACCAAACACACAAAAGAAAGAAACAAGAGTCTTCCTTTCATTCCAAAGCTCATAGGGTGTTTTGCCTTGACTCTTGGTCAGCATGGATCTGTTCTGAGAATAGCATGCAGTGTTGACAGCTTCAGCCCAAAATCTTTTAGGAATATCAGCTTCACTATCATTTGTCCTTGCAGCTTCTTTCAGAGTCCTGTTCCTTCTTTCAGCAACACCATTTTGTTGAGGGGTCCTTGCAGCTGATGTTTCATGAGAAATTCCATTTCTTTGCAATAATAATCGATATAATATGATTTATAAATTCGGTTCCTTTGTCGATCGATTTTTGACCACACTCAGATTTTTCTCAATCTTGAGCCTTTTCAAGAATTCATGCAAACTTTATCTGAGTCTCTTTCTTACTGAGTAAGAATATGACCCAAGTATATCTTGAGTAGTCATCAACTACTACTAGTGTGTATTTCACGCCATTGGTGCTCACTAGTGTTATTGGACCAAAAGATCCATATGCAACAAACCGAAGTATTCTTTCAAAGAAAACATCTACTTTGCTTTTAAATGATGCTCTAATTTGTTTTTCTTTTTTACGATCACAAATATGTTCCTTCTTGAACACTTCATTAGGCAACCCTCTCACAAGAGTTAATCTTGCAAGTTTATTCGAGGTTTTGAAATTCGGTGATTCATTCTTTTTATGCCATAACCAACTGGTATCTGTGGAACTTTTTGCAACCAAACATGTATCTTTAGGAGTTGAACTCCAATCAGCAAGATACACATTTCCTTTTCTAGTACCAGTCAGTAAAGCTTTCTGTGAGATATCATCTTTCACATAACATAAGTTCTTAGAGAACTCAACATTAAAACCCTTATCAAAGAATTGGCATATTGAAAGCAAGTTATGCTTCAATCCAGATACATATAAAACACCATGGATATGAACTGAGTCGATTTCCAAAATTCCATATCCTTCAGTCTGTCCCTTGGAGTTATCTCCAAAAGTGATCTGAGGGCCTCTTTGTTCAACATAGTCACTGAGTATCTTCTTGAATCCTGTCATATGTCTTGAGCATCCACTGTCAAGATACCACTAGACTTCACCTGAGGTTTGGGCTTTCCTACCTGATCATTCAGTTTTACTGAAACCATGGGTCCTTTTCCCCTGTCTACAACCTTGGGCATTTCTTATCAATTACGAACTCATAGGCCTTCACTCAGAGAAGACTTGTTGGTATGGCATTGAATTAATGTTTTTGGTGTTTTCAATCACCACTGCATATATATCCCATTTCTTAGAAAGACCTCTAAGAATTTTCAATGCAACTTCTCTCTGTGGATATTTCTTACCAAGTGCATTTAGATCATTCATAATGCTAGTGAATCTGACTTCCAATTTGTCTATAGATTCACCTTCATCCATTTCAAAACTATCAAACTTTCCAATTGCAACTGAAAGTTTGTTTTCCTTGATATGATCTGTGCCTTGGCACATTACAGCTAGTGTATCCCAAATTTCTTTTGCAGTATTACAGTGAGATATCATTCCCATCACACCATCATCAATTGTACTGTATAGTGTGTCTTTAGCAATATAGTCTAGATTGACTAACTTCCTCTCCTCAGGAGTCAGTTGGTCATCAGACTTAGGAAATTCTGCTCTAGGATCGTTTCTCTCATTTTACGTTCCTCCGGATTCACCACAGTAAAATTGGAATGGCCCTTCAGAGACCACTCTCCACATACGTTCATGTTTAGAATACAGGTGAGCCTGCATTCTCAGTCTCCATAAATCATAGTTCTCCACTGAGAACATGGGAAGTTTCTTAGAAGACATTTTATCTGAGTCTTTTAAGAATTCAGCAAATATGATCAGTTCAGATAGACCACGAGTATTTTTAGAAAATAAAACTTTGGTCAACAAAAATTAGTGGTCAAGTTGAACCATTTGCTTCTGATACCACTTGTTGGTCCCGGTGCAAACAAGTCTTACACGTGTATGGGGGGGGAATACACATGTTCAGTGTTTTTAAAACTTTTCTTACTGAGGTCAGCTTGGGTCAGGTTGTCCTGATGATTTGGTCCTGAGAAGCTCAAATCGCTCCGAGTCAAAGTCTATCTCGAGATGATGATCTGAAAACAACTTTCGATATACCTCGGATAATCCCAACCGAGTCCTGAGTTTTCAGAGATCCTGAGTTGCTTGGATTAGATAACTAACTTACTGAACCCTCAGAAGAGTAAGTTCAGTTTGGTAACTATCTGTTCTAGCTACTTAGATGTGCGGAATGGTTGGCCCTAAGTTTATACTCGTTTTAAGCTTTTGCTGAAAACCTTCATTTAATGGAATAGTGATTAGGATTAGTGATTCAATTTATATGCAACTTTTCAAATTGGATTGATTCCAACCTGAAATATCGATGAAAATATTCTTTCAAGATAAAGTAATGCAACAGATAAATCAAGCAAAACAGAAAGCAAAGAACACAACAAATTATAGTGGTTCAGAGACTCAAGCTCCTACGTCTCACTAATCACTTCCTAAGGCTTTCTGACTACCTCTGTAGTTTACTAACCTTTCTAATTTTGAGCTTCTGACTACCTCTGTAGTTTACTAACTCAAAACTCACACAAGCTTTACAATCATCCAAGATAGATTACTCACTTCTTCTCTAGAGCTTTCTGACTACCTCAATGTAGTTTACTTACTCTTTACAACTCCAATCTCACCAACAATCACACTCAAACTACCTTACAAAGGGTTTGGGGTTTCTTGGTTGGTTTCCAACTAGGATGAGATATCCTTTACAATAAAGAACAATGCAAAGGCTAGGATATCTCGACTAAGCTTTGGATATATCTTATCAAGCTAGGCTTAGTGGAATGAGCTCTCTTCGATTTAAAGCACTTGGGAAATTCTCAGTTTTTCGAGTGCTTCAACTTGCAATAATAAGTTTGAGCTCTTGAGTTGCTTACAAATTTCCCGTAACCTTTCAATGTAGAAGGTCACAAGTATTTATAGGCATACACCAAGGTCACTCTTGAAAAACTATCCGTTGGAGAGATAGCTTCGTGAGTTTCCTCTTATGGTGTGTGAGAAACGGTTATATTTAGGGTTTGACACTCCCTAACACGTTTTAGGCAATAGTCTTTCATGCAGCCGGTCTTCACTTTTTGCAGTTTGGAACTTAGTACTTCTGACATCTTTTTTCGGTGACTGTCATTTTTGTCGATTGTCGATATGGTGCAATCTTTGTCTTCCTCTTTTTAACTTTTGTCTCCAGTTTAAAGGTAGACAACTCAACGGCTCTTTTGGTTATAATCTCTGAGTTGATATAACCTTAACAACACTTTGTCTTAGTTCCTTTTGTCTGCATTTGAATGTCTTGGGCAATATCTATTTTTCTGAGGAATCGCGATCTTCTCAGTATTGAATCCTTCAGATAGATATTTTTAGTACCTCGGAACATTGAGTTTTATCTTGAGCATTGATTACATTCTTGAGTCTTGATAATTCGCGTGCCTTCAATATTCTTGATCTTGATTCTTGATCTTGATCTTGAGTCTTGAGTCTTGAGGTCTTACGAGTCTTGGCGTCTTCGAGTCTTCATAGATATCTTGGTGATATCTTGAGTCTTCATCTTTGAGTCTTCAATTCTTGATTTCATCTTGAGTCTTGATATCTCGGTTTCATCTTGAGTCTTGATATCTCGATTTCATCTTGAGTCTTGGGCTTCAGAAACTTACTGAGTTCTTCAGAATCTTCAGATCCTAACCTGATCTATATCTGCTGACTATACATTTTGTAGATAACATCCTGAATACTCTAAAAACTGAATCCTGACTCAACTATCAAGATTATCCTGAACATGTCATACTCAGGGGTTTTGGGATCTAATCAAAATCATATCTTTATTAAATTCATCTCCCAACACTTTCAGACTCTCATGCATATTCGGAAGAGATCATCAAACTTAGCCGGTAGAACTTTGAGATCATCAGCTTGCTGCAGGTTGAGAGATTGATGTTTCTTAATTAGTTTACTCTGATCAAAAGTACTGACTTTTAGAAACTCCAGTTCAGTATTCATCTTCTGAGCAATCTCAACTGATTTCAGTTCAGCTTCTCTCCTAATTGTACTATCCTTTACAAGCCGAATATTCTCAGCCCTTAGGTCTACTGCATTAGAGAGATCATCCAACAATTGCTCATTATAGAGTTGTAGGTCAACCTCTCCAGTAGGTGTGCTTAGCACATCAGGTGTAGTAAGAGAAGACATATAAGGTTTAGAGATTACCTCAGTTTGGTCAGCTTCTTTGGCCATGAGACAGATGTCATCATCAGATGAGAAAGTCAGATCATCGACATCATCATTTGTTTTCATCAGGCAGAAGTCCTCGACTGATGAATAACCAGAATCATCTGAAGGTAGGTAAGAGTCTTCTATACCAGAAGTGTCAGCAACCATCACTCTTCTGTCTTTGTATCGTTGCTCTATTATGTTCCGCTTTTCTTCTCTCTCTTTAGGATTCAGTCGAGGCGTTCGACCTTTGTAGTGACACAGTTTCGGCGATTAAAAGTATGCTCCTGAGTCCTCAGAATTTCTTCTTCCTGGCGAATCTCTTCTTCTATATGACCTTTCTGGAGATTTGCCAGAGAATTCCTCCGATCTGATTTTTCATCTCTTTTGTCTTCCTTACGATCATCTCTCTGATAGTCTCTTCAGTCATCTCTACGATCATCTCTCTGATAGTCTCTTCTATCATCCCTCTTCTCATCAGACCGATTCTTTTCTTGTGATCTATCCATATATCTCCTATCTTTTCCTCTATTATGTCTGTAGTCTTTGTAGAACTTTCTATACTTTCCCAGTTGAATATTTGATTGCTCAAGTTTTCTGGTTAGCAAAGCAATCTGTTAAGTCTGACTGATGATGTTCCCAACTGGTTCAGTAGTTCTGGAAGAACTGCTGGTTGCCTGAAATGCAACAAATTTGGAAGTGGTAGTAGGTGGAGCATCATCTTCTTCATCTAAACCTCTTTCCACAAGATCAAACACGTGAGCTTTCAGACTCGGAAATAGTTTGCTTGGCTTCATCGTAGCAATGTCGTGACAATCCTTGATCACAATCACCTTCATGTCTCATTTCTTGGTCAGGGATCTCAGAATTTTGTAATTGATATCCTTTTCAGACATATCACGACCTAGTTCACGAATCTTGTTGGTAGCAATCGTGATTCTTCCATCAAGCTCATTAATGGTTTCATTGGGCAACATTTTGAGTTTTCGAACTTAACCATTTCTGCTTGCAATCTGCTATCCTTTATCAGATCATTACCTTCACACATTTCAGCTAGCACATCCCACATCAACTTGGCAGTTTTGCAGTACTTGATCTTCTCTCGTGTGGTCTTGTCCGACGTCATAAGAATAGTTCCCCATAAGAATAGTCCAGTCGACATACTCATCGACAACAAACTTTGGCAGATCATGATACATACCAATAATGTTATACATGCTGAATTTTGTGAGTAAAACAAATGAGCTTTAAAATAGGTTTTTCAAAGATTTGTTCAAGTGACCACATGTTGGGAAATACGGGGTGCCCGAATCTATTCGAGATGTATTTAAACACATTTAAATTATTCAATTAATTAATAACATGAATTAATCCTAAATCAATTCAACATAATAATTAAAACAAGCAATAACATGCGTTCACGTAATCCACGTAAATCCTAAGCATGCGGAATCTAGGAGTTACAAGATTACATACCTCTTGGAGTGACAATCGTTCAGACGATGGATCAACCCAAAGTGCCTTCTCAAATATATCCCACGTCCACGGATGTAATGTTAGTGTTAGTGTCCTAGAGACAATTCATTGTAAGGACATAATACTCAGATAATATTCAGTGTTGGTTTAATATTATTATTTATTTAATATTAAATAAATGGCGTATCACTTATTAGAATATTATGTTTGATTGTTTGCATTTGTTCTTATCTGTGTTCCCATGAGTCATTGTTGTCATTGAGGTTGTGAGAACTCGGATGACTTAAGCATGATTCTTAAATGACCCCAATCAAGGATCATCAAGAATGGGATATTGATGATGCAATTGAGCTTGGTGTGCGATCTGCATCATACTCTTATAGAGTGTAGTAAGATCTCACTTACTACGAGATACTAGGTATCTCATGATGGATGCACAAATACCTTAGATGGTATTGGTATACCCATCCGAGAAACCGTTTGATATAGTTCCACTATATGTGTCTACGGGCGTCTCGGTTAGTGGGAGCGATGCAATACTCATTTGACTTGAGGTCAGTACGCACGACATGTGTGGAGTGATGAACTTTGACCATGACCAACGCTTGCACCATTCCATGGGTAGATACAGCTTGGATTGGGTTCATCACGAAATGCATATGCGTGGTAGTTGAGCCAAAAAAAGGATTCATTCCTCAAAGTGGATTTAGAGAGAATACTCATCTTCTCATCATAATTGGATCAAAGTCATTAGCCAATGCACGTCAACTTGGACTTTGTGGCCAAGTGTGACATAAGTGATCAATTAGTGAATAGAGATAAATTGATTAAGTTATTTGAATAGATATTTCATCATGTTCAAGACTTAATCGAGTATTTGCGAATGAAAGGAAAAAATTGTAATAGCCAATGTTTCAGTTACAGGTAGTTGAACATTTCCTCGCAACGTACCTCTTATATTGAGAATGTCTGATTTATTGTCTAGGGTTCAATTAAGACCGTTAGTTTGACTAATCGCTCGATATATGAGGGCATATGGGTCACACAACAAGTAATGGTTGTTTACTAATTATAGTTGGTTGATTAAATGTTAAATTAGATTTAATATTTAATTTATGGAGAAGTAATTTATAATAGATTAATTTGGAATTAATTATTATTAATATTTAATTAAATTGAATTTAATTAAATAAGAATTCCCAATAATAATATTTGGAATATTATTGTAGGATTTAATATATATGGAAATAAACCGTGATCACCGCGTTGCGAATTGCTGGTTTTAGTCGCCCCTGTTTTTTCAAACATTGAATCTGGAAAGTTTTTGTTTTGGTTCTTAGTTCGATTTAATGGATTAATTAATTGGATTAATTGTGATGAAACCAAAATTCTGGAACTTGGCTGATTTGGGTGTTTAAATTTTTCGAATTGGATTCGATTTGGAAAGGATGATGATGTAGGAGGGCTGTTTTGCAAATTTGATTTGAGACAGGCCCTCCCGTGCGAATTTTAGAAATTGCACCTGAGTCCCCGGGAATAAAATAATAAATAAATTAAATTGGAATTTTTAAATTAAGCTTAAAATTCTGAAAATGAATTGGTTGGACAAAAAACAATTAATTAGATTAATTGTGTTTTAATAATCTTAAAATTGGAACTTTAATTGGACTTTAAGTTTATTTTTCAAAGAAGATTTATTAAAACCCACTGTTAACTTATTTGCTCGTTTAAATTAGTTAACTAGTTTTATGGTCCGCATTATAACTGTTTGGGTAGGCGGCACCCAATATTTGTCAGACCGTGTTAAATGCTTGGGTTGATGGCGCCCAAATATTTGTTAGTCAGTATGTATCATGTTTGGGTAGGAGGTGCCCGTAATTGCTCAAATGTGACTTAGATATCATGATGGATCTCGATTAAGCAATTAATACCCCGCCTTTAAAAACGTTCCTCACTAAAATATGGTTTTCTCATTAATTTGATAAGATGTCTTCCGACAAAATTAAAAGTAAACCTGAGATTTCGTTCCAATGAGTACTTAAAGACCCTCGTCTTTTGCTCGGATCTACATCTAAAGGGACTTTTATAGGGACATGTAATATCGACGCTTGATGGTTGTAAACTAACTTAACTTTGTTTCGCTAGCCCTCGTTGGGAACAAAGGGTAAGGGACATCAGTCGAACTAGGTTCGACAAACTAGGAATTGCAATTTTGCAATTGGTTTGGAGACCTACCAGTTTTGCTATTATAATGATCAACCCTCGCTGGGATTGTGATAGTAGTAATGTGAATCCTAGTCCATTATGATTTATATTAGATATAAATTCGTACTTTTCCGATGAGGTCGTTAAGTATGTGAAAATAATGGAAATAAAATAAATTTAAAGGCCATATGTATCTTGATTGCTGAATATTAATCATAGGAATTATGTGTTTTAATTCCTTTTTTATTTTATTTCTCTAGGATTGTTGAAATGAATAACTTGTCATTGAGAAGCGTTTTGGAAACGAACAAGTTGGCTGGGCCAAAATTTCTCGACTGACATCGAAATGTTCGTTTGGTGCGCAGGCAAGAAAAGATTGAGTATGTGTTGGACACGCCAATCCTTGCTACCCCGAGGCTGGTACTGAAGAAGCTGAGGCATTTGACCCCGAGGCTCAGAAGAAGCATCAAGAGGATGCTTCCCAGGCTCAGTGTGTTATGCTACTCGGGATGACTCCCGAGTTGCAAAGGCAGCATGAGAGGATGCTTCCCTTCGAGATGATCAAACATTTGAAGGATCTCTTTGATTCTGAATCTCGTTTCGAGATTTATGAGGTGATGAGAGATCTGTTTAGATGTCGGATGTCTGAGAGAGGGAAGGTTTCTCCTCATGTGTTGAAGATGATTGGGCTGATCGAGAAACTTGGTCCTTTGGGCATTGAGCTCAACACCAATGTTGTTGTTTATTACATTCTTCAGTCACTTCCTGATTCATATTCGAGTTTCGTGGTAAACTTTAATATGAATATGACGGAATCGACTACGCCCGAGCTGCATAACATGCTAAAGACTTTTGAGTCTTCCACTGCTAAGGAAAAGCCCGTGCTCATGGTGAGTGCCTCTACTTCTTCTGCTCCAAAAGGAAAGAAGAAGCGAATGGGCAAGGCAAAGAAAGGCTCCAAGCCTAGCTTCCTTAAGCCCAAAGGTGGGATTCAGAAGAAGGAGATAGTGGACAAGGATGTATGCCTCCACTGCAAGCAGAAGGGGCATTGGAAGAAGGACTGTAAGGTTTTAGCAGCTGAAAAGAAGACACAAGGTGTCTCAGCCTCTGGAACAGGTATGTTTGTTATTGAGATAAACATGTCCACAAATGATACTAACTGTTGGGTATTAGATACCGGTTGTGGCTCACACATTTGTACTAATGTGCAGTGTCTCAAGCATAGAAGGGCAGTTAGGCCGGGTGAAGTCGCCCTACACGTTGGGAATGGAGCAAGAGTTGCTGCTGAACGTGTTGGCGTTTATGTTTTAGATTTACCCTCTGGTTTTAGACTTGAATTGAATAATTGTTATTTTGTTCCCTCTATTACTCGCAACATTATTTCTATTCCCATGTTAGACATTGAAGGTTTTTCCTTCCATTTTGCAAATAATAATTGTTATTTTTCGCTTAATGGTGATTTGTATGGGAATGCTCCTTTATCGAATGGTTTATACTTGTTGCATTGTGGACATAATATTCTTAATATACAAAACAAACGACTCAAACTTAGTAATCATGAAAAACCCGACTTACTTGTGGCATTGTAGACTTGGTCATGCAAATGAGAAAAGGATTGCAAGGTTAAGAAAGTTAGACTACTTAACCCCATTTGACTTTGAGTCTTATGGTAATTGTGAATCTTGTCTCAAGGGCAAAATGATCAATAAACCCTTTTCTGGGAAAGGGGTTCATGCCAAAGAGGTTCTAGAGTTGATCCACAGTGACGTTTGTGGACAATTGCCCACTCTAGCTAGGGGTCACTTCGGCTACTTCATAACTTTTACTGATGATTTCTCTAGGTTCATGTATGTGTATCTGATGAAACACAAATCCAAATATTTTGAGAAATTCAAGGAGTGTAAAGCTGAAGTAGAGAAGCATCTTGGTAAGAGTATTAAGACTCTTCAATCAGATCGAGGAGGAGAACATCTCAGCCATGAATTCACTGATTATCTAAAGTTGCATGACATTCAATCACAATGGACTCCTCCAGGCACACCCCAAATGAATGGAGTGTCAGAGAGGAGAAACCAAACCTTGTTAGACATGGTAAGGTCCATGATGAGTTTTTCCTCTCTTTCAACATTCTTATGGGGATACGCGCTCCAAACCTCAATCTACATTCTGAATATGATTCCATCCAAATTAATTGAGCACACGCCGTATGAGCTATGGCATGGCAAGAAGCAAAATTTCTCTCACATGAGAACGTGGGGTTGCCCCACTTTTGTGAAGAAAATGATCACTGATAAGTTGGAATCAAAAGGTGAAAAGGGTTACTTTATGGGATATCCTAAGGAAACTAGAGGATATTATTTCTATCTACCTGAGAAACAAACAGTGGTTGTTTCTAGGCAGACCAAATTCCTTGAAGAAGACTACGTCTTCAAGGAACAAGGCCGTAAGACGATAGAACTGGAAGAAATTCAAGAACCACAAATTAATAAGGAGACTGATGTCTTGTCAAAGCAACATGACAAAGAATTAGTGGGAGCATTCAACAGCTCACATGGTGGAATTTTATCACTAAGTGATCCCCTTTCAGCCAGTGGGAGCGTAATTGGAGTTGTATTGCCCGAGCAACAAACTCCAAGTAGGCTGAATGAGAACATCATAGTTCAAACTCCTGCTCAAGAGGCATTCGGAAGTGCTCAAGGAGCATCCAGAAGTGTCGCTCTTGAGACCTCCCTGGTCGACGATGAAATCGCTGTACCACAAAAATTTCACGATCAGAATGTGCAGCCTGAACAACCACAACTCCATAAGTCCACTAGAGTTCGTAACTCGATCACCAGATATTATGGTTTCCTCGTGGAGGAACATGATGACGTGAAGATCCCGGATAAAGATGAACCTAAAACTTACACTGAGGCAACATTAGATGTTGACTCGAAGAAGTGGCATGAAGCCATGAAATCTGAGATGGACTCTATGTACACCAATCAAGTATGGGACTTGGTTGAGTTGCCAAAAGGGGTTAAACCCATAGGTTGCAAATGGGTCTACAAGCGTAAGACAGATGCAAATGGCAAGGTACAAACCTACAAGGCTAGGTTGGTGGCGAAAGGTTATAGCCAACGCGATTGACTATGACGAGACTTTCTCCCCAGTTGCTAAAATCAAGTCCATTCGAATTTTACTTGTGGTAGTAGCACACCGCGATTACGAGATTTGGCAGATGGATGTCAAGACAGCTTTCCCCAATGACAACATGATAAGGAAGTGTTTATGACTCAACCGGAAGGTTTTATATCAAAGCCAAAATTCAATCTTGTGTGCAAGCTTAAACGATCCATTTATGGATTGAAGCAAGCTTCTAGGAGTTGGAATATCCAATTTGATGAGGCTGTCAAATCATTTAACTTCGTCAGAAATTTGGAAGATCCGTGCATCTACCAGAAATGCAGTGGGTAGAATATTGTCTTCATAGTTATGTATGTCGATGACATACTCATTATGGGAAACAATATCCCACTCATGCAGTCCGTGAAAGAATGGTTGTCAAAGACCTTCATGATGAAGGATCTTGGTGAAGCCTGCTACATCTTAGGGATCAAGATCCATAGGGATAGATCCAAGAAGATGTTGGGGCTGTCACAGTCCACCTATGTAGACAAGGTGTTGAAGCGATTTGCGATGGAGAACTCTAAGAGAGGTTCTCTGCTAGCATGTCATGGGATAAAGTTGTCTAAGAAGGATTGTTCTTCTACAGACATTGATAACCAGTGCATGAAGGATATATCATATGCATCTGCAATTAGATCCATCATGTACGCCATGACTTGCACTAGGCCAGATGTGGCCTTCGCTGTCAGCACCACTGGTAGATACCAACAGAATCCGGGTGAACCTCACTGGATTGCTGTCAAGAACATTCTTAAGTACCTCAGATGTACTAAAGATTGCTTTCTGGTCTACGGAGGACAGTCAGAGCTGGTTGCCACTGGCTATGCTGACGCAAGTTTCCAATCTGACTGTGATGATTACAAATCTCAGTCAGGCTATGTGTTCACTCTCAATGGTGGGGCGGTTAGTTGGAATAGTTCCAAACAAGATACTACTACGGATTCAACAACCGAAGCTGAGTACATTGCTGCGGCAGAAGCTGCCAAGGAAGTTGTCTGGATAAAACAGTTCTTAAGTGAACTAGGGGTAGTTCCAAGTGTCAGCAGTCCAATAAAGTTATAACAATCTTCTGCAAGTCACAATCCCTGAATGCATGTTCCAGCTTGGTACAAGTGTTTTTTACTTCATATAAAGAACAATGGTGGAATAATGAATATTGTTACACATGTTCTGATTAACAACATTACCAAGATTCTCTATTTCACACTGTTTCAATATTATGTTTTCTCTTTTCAATACATGATGAATTATATTATTATTCACATGATGTGCAATGTAAAATAAAGCACTAGATTTAAATTTGAATGAAACTAGTGTTAGATACACTCATGCACACGGTTAAGGTTAGGTATTAGAGAACTCATTATAAAAGCATGTATTGATCAGAACAAAATATACTGTGAACATGTTTCACATAAAGCGATCTGTAAAATTGGATATGTGAGTTCCAAATGAGTCATATATAATTATAGAGTATGATTTATATTACAAAAATATATTAATCGTGATAACTAAGAGGTGTGACTTATATTATAAAATGGTATTACTCGTGATAATTGAGGGGTATGATTTATATTATAAAATGGTATTAATCGTAATATTGAAGAGTATGACTTTACAAAAATGTATTAGTCATGATAAATGAAAGGTATGATTTCTATTACAAATTGGTATTGATCGTGATAACAAAAGCGCCAAATCTATCTGAATCCAATTTTACCGTGAATAAATTTTACTCGAGATGACACCATCATTATCTATTTTTCAACATGGTATCTAGATAGCTAGGTAGGTCACCAAAATTTCTATGTTTAATCTCCATATCAAGGTCAGCCACAATTGATTGTTGGTAATGTTTGTGTTCTACTCCCTCCCTCCCAAAATTATTTTCACATTATCTTTCTTCTCGTGTTTTAGCGAGCGAGTTGTTTATTAGTATTTGAAATGATAAAGTGAATTTTAAGGAGGGGGATGATAGATCTACCTCTCCTTTATTATATGTCTCCTTAAAAATTATTTTATCATTTCAAATACTAATAAAAAACTCGTTCGCTAAAACACGAGAAAACAATAAATGAAAAAAAAGAGTTGGGAAGGAGGGAGTATATATTAATCATGCAGGCTCTATGAATATTTCATGCTTTCAAGGATCTACTTCTTTGGTTCTGAACAAAGCATTACTATAACATGTTCTTGATATAACTAAGACTTTTTCAGCATCTCTCAGTTTCTAAAAGACAATGATGCAGTTGTTATATTTTGCTCATATAATTTGTCTTGTTAAGGATCTGAAAATCGAGATATTTTCTTCTTTTATTTGAAAGATTGAACACAAACATCAATAGAAAAAAAGTGTATCAAGAAATATGTGTCTTGTTAAAGAATGGAAGGGTGCTTTCCACTACAATCAATACAAAACTTGAAATGAGAGTTAAGTCTTTCAAATCTTGAAAGCATAATAATACTACACTAAGCAACATGAATCAAATATCACAATATAAGGAGCTAAAAACACACACATTTCTTCATCAACATCTCCAAATAAAACATACCACACACATCAGATTCTCATATGTTCAAAAATGGCGGGAACTGGCTCGACCGTTGTGATCTTCGTATTCATTTCATTCGGATGCTTCTTTCTCTCCGGATGCTGCTTGTTTGCTTTGTATTTCTTCTTGATCAAGAAGAAGAAGAAGGAATCCGTGCAAGAAACAAAGGTCATTCGCGGCGACGAAAATTTCAAAGTGAAGGAGGACATAGAAGAGGGCCCACATGGGAGGGAAGCTGTGGTAGTATCAATGGAAAAAGATAAGCATTTTGAAGAAAGGGTTAGCAAGAATGAGAAGGTGGTGGCAAAAAGTGATGAAATTTGTGTTGAAGCTGGTGATCATTCTTCTGCATGAATTATGTAGAGTACAAGCATTGGAAGCATGGTGGTAACAAGTGGTTGTACCTGCAAATAAAAGTTTGGTTGAAAAATGAACATTGTAATTGTTGCATGTAATTATGGGGTGCATTGGAAATTAATCGTACTGTATTGTTTATATATCTTCTGATAATATAATATTTACAATATTATATATCTTGTGTTTAAATTATAATGATGATATCACGTTGTACACATGAAGTACATATACATTGATAAAATAAAGTAAGATATATAGTTGAATTAATTAGGGAAAATTGCTCTAAAATATAATATAGACACAACTATTACTCTAAGTTAAAATATCTTTTTATTATTATTCTCCATTATATAGTACAAAAAATTATCCTTAATTTTCTTTTTCATTTATTTTATTCATTACTATGTAGAAGCTCATTTTTGTCCTCTAAATTCATTTCTCTCTCCTCTCGAATCATCTTAAATCATCACGTCTAAAAATTCAAATTATGCACATTTTAAATTCCGAATGTGCAAATTTACAACGTATGTGCAAATTTACTATGTATGTGCAGTTTATTACAATGTGAGAGAAAAAATTTTTTTGAGAAGTACAATTCAAACAGTGTTAGCGGACAACCAAGTGTAATATTTTAAAACTGCACATGCGTATCATTTCTGCACATTGTTGCTTACATAAGGGCAATTAAGACATTTTGACCCAATTTTTTTAATACAACTCAAAAGGTCTTGTATCTTAGAGTAAGTTCCCCAAATATTTAAGGGTGGAAAGTTAGATCAAATTATTTGGCATAAATTCTATTATTAATAATCCCCCATTTTAGAAAAAAGTTAATTTTTTAAGTACTACCTCCGTCCCAGGATACCACTACTTAAAATTCACTTCATCATTTCAATTGCTAATACAAAACTCCTCGCAAAAATGTGTGTAAAGTCAACTTTTGCAGTCATCCTGGGACGGAGGTAGTATATAATTATAACATGGGAGTATTTATTTGCTGCAATCAAAATACGTCGTGAACAACAAGTCAATGCAAATCCTACCTATCAATGTATGGATTGTAAGGTACAATCTCTGAACGCATGTACCACTTTGTACAAGTGATACTTGGGGGATGTTTTCAATTTTTAATAAATAGTGTATAAGTATTTTTTTTTTAAAAGCTGCTTTGACTCAATTTATTTTAAAAATAAATATTTTTTTGGCTTAAGTAGTGTAGCTGCAACCATCTCATTTAATTAATATGAGCCGCAAGAGTTGACCATTAAAAAGAAAGAAGGAAACACACTTTTAAGATTTCAGCGACTTTTGGAGTAAAAAAGCCGAGCACCAGTAGCGAAAAAAGAAATCGACGAGTAGGAAAATTGAGCAGGAGCATAGTTTTAGAATGGAGAGGTTTAGATAGGGTTTTAGATTTTCTCCTTCTCCACACACACCAACACTCCATTAGGGAGTTTTATTACTTTCTAGAGTAGATTTCTTTGAGATTCAAGAGCTATTTGAAGATTCAAGTGGAAATTACATTATTAGGTTATTTCTATCTCTTTTCATTGCTTTCTTTGATTTAATTGTTATGTTTATGGGTTATGTTTTCTATTGTTTATGGGTTTGATTAGAATCATGATTGACTAATTTTGTTAGTGTTTGGGTGTTTGGAATTGTGATGATGATTGGTTAGTTGCTTTGATTATGATTATTTTTCTCTATTGATGGTGATCCTTTAGATTAGGGGAATTTACTTGTTCAATTTGGTTGGATCTTGCTATTAGCTTGTGTGTCTATGCTAGTTTATCGCAACGAGAGTTGGGTAGACGTGATTAGACATATGGGTATTGGTTTAATTAACCGGATTTGAGTTAATTATGCTCTATTGCAACGAGAGTTGGATAGAAACATAAGAACCCCTCTAATTTACGTTGGCTACTTTAGTTAATACCTAGAGTGGAAAGTGAAGAGCACATAGGAGAATTGAACTTAGTATATAAGTGGAAAAACACGGGGACAGAGTAGTTAGATAATTAGAGGACCATATCCGTGCAATTACCCGGGGTTAGAAAGGGGAGATCCTCCTCCCGATCCTAAGATTTAAAATGATATCGGACCCTAGGCATATCAAGTACGGGAATGGTGTTGGTCCCGGTGCAAACGAATCTTACACGTGTATGGGGGGAATACACGTGTTCAGTGATTTTAAAAAATTTTCTTTACTGAGATCAGAGGGTCAGGATATCCTGAGAATTTTGCCATGAGAAGCACAAATCGCCCTGAGTCAAAGTCTACTGAGACAGTGATCCTGAGCAACTTTCAGAAGCTTCAGATTAGCCCAACTGATCCTGAGTTTTATCAGAGATCCTGAGAAGCTTGGATCAGATAATTATCTTACTGAATACTCAGTAGAGTTAATTCAGTTTGGTAACTATCTGTTCTAGCTAATCAAGAGTGCGGAATGGTTGGCCCTAAGTTTATACTCGTTTTAACTTCTTGAAAAATCTTCTTCCTTTAATAAATCGAATGTTAAGGTTTGGATCAATTTGATGCAAGTTCAGTGGATTGGTTCCAACTGAAAGTCAGTAAAGTATGCTTCCAGTGAAAATATGCAACAGATAGAATGCAAAATAGAAAGCAAACGACACAACAATTATAGTGGTTCAGAGACTCAAGCTCCTACGTCCACTCTCTTTGATCTTCAGAGAAATTCCTTAACTAACTTCTCCTAAAGCTTTCAGGCTGACTCACTGCAGCTTACTAACTTTTCTACCTTGAGTTTTCTGGCTGACTAACTGCAGCTTACTAACTCAACACACACAAGCTTTCTGACTGTCTAAAACAGTTTACTCGCTTCTCCTCTAGAGTTTTCTGGCTGACTAACCTGCAGCTTACTCACTCTTTACAACTCTAACTCATCAACAAAACACACACACTCAAACTACCTTATCAAAGGGTTTGGGTTTGGGTTGGTTTCCAACTAGGGCGAGATATCCTTTACAATAAGACCAAATGCAAAGGCTAGGATATCTCTACTAAGCTTTTGGTATATCTATCAAATCTAGGCTTAGTGTAGTTAGCTCTCTTCAATGTGAAACACTTGGGAAATTCTAGGGTTTTTGAGTGCTTCAATTTGTAAGAATACGAATGAACTCTGGAGTTTCTTTGATTTCCCGTAACCTTGCAATGGTGAAGGTTACTGGTATTTATAGGCAACTTTACCAATGGTCACTCTTGAAAAACTATCCGTTGGAAGAGATAGTATCAAGGGTTTCCTCTCCTGGTTATTGATGAACGACTATTTTTAGGGTTTGAACACTCCCTTGCATGTTTTAGGACATATGCAGCCATGTAGCAAATCACCAATTTTTGCAGTCTGGAACATAGTACTACTGACCTATTCAGTGTCCTGTCACTTTCAGTGTCAGTAAAGTACAGTGTTGTCATTTTCTGATTGGTTCTTGTCTTCAGTGAATGTAGACAAACAAAAAAGCTCTTTTTAGGTCAATCTCTCTGAATGAGACAACCTTAAACAACACTTAGTCTTGGTTCCTTTTGTCTGCACTTGAATATTTTGGGCAACATTTAATTTATGTAAATGTGCAACTTCCTCAGTTTTTGTATGTACTTTTAGCATTCAGGTTTATCTGAGTTCTTCAGAACCTTACTGAGTCTTCAGTAGCTTCTGAGTCTTCAGTGTCTTCAGTAACTTCTGAGTCTTCAGTGTCCTAAAATTTATCTGAATCTATATCTGCTGACTATACATGGTGCAAATATCTTCTTTAACTATTCTATACTGAAACCTGACTCAGACTATCAAGATCATCCTGAACATGTCATACTCAGGGGTTTTGGGATCTAATCAAAACTCTTTATTAAATTCATCTCCCAACAATTTCCCCCTTTTTGATGATGCCAAAACCATCTTGTTACATTTAAGAAAACCTAACCTATACTCAGGTTTCAGTTATCTATTTCAATCCAAAATGGCATAATCCAATAATTTCAAACACAGAGGCATATCAAATAGTTAAAGACATTGTTGGGAGATGAATTTAATAAAGATATATGATTTTGATTAAGATCCCAAAACCCCTAAAAAGTATGACATGTTCAGAATGATCTTGATAGTTGAGTCAGGATTCAGTTTTAGAAAACTCAGGATGTTATCTGCAAAATGTATAGTCAGCAGATATAGTTCAGGATAGTTTCTGAAGACTTAGTATGAAATCGAGAATCAAGACTCGGTGTAGAACTCGAGATATCAAGACTCGAGATGAAAATCAAGAATCAAGACTCAAAGATGAAGATTCAAGATATCTCGTCAAGATATCCGTGAAGACTCGTAAGACTCAAGACTTCGAAGACGTCAAGACTTAGAAGACCTCAAGACTCGTAAGACTCAAGAAGACACGTAAGACCAAGAATCAAGATCAAGAATATCAAGGCATACGAATTATCAAGACTCGAAGAATGTAATCAATGCTCAAGATAAACCTGAATGTTCCGAGGCACTAATAATATCTATCTGAAGGATGCAATACTGAGAAGATCGCGATTCCTTAAGAAAGTTAGATATTGCCAAGACATTCAAATGCAGACAAAAGGAACTAAGTCAGAAGTGTTGTTAAGGTTATATCAAACTCAGAGTTTGTAACCAAAAGAGCCGTTGAAAGTGTCTACCTTTAACCGAGACAAAAGTCAAAAAGAGGAAGACAACATCGCACCATACCGACAATCGACAAAGGATGTGTCTCTGAAAAAGATGTCAGATGTACAAAAATTCCAGACTGCAAAAAGTGAAGATCGGCTACATGAAAAGCTATTACCTAAAACGTGTTAGGGAGTTTCAAACCCTAAATATAGCCATTTCACACACCACAAGAGGGAACTCACGAAGCTATCTCTCCAACAGATAGTTTTCAAAAGTGACCTTGGTGTATGCCTATAAATACTGGTGACCCTCTACATTGTAAGGTTACGGGAAATTTATACGCAACTCAAGAGCTCAAACTTATTCTTGTAAAAGTGAAAGCACTCGAAAAACTTAGAATTTCCCAAGTGCTTGTATATTGAAGAGAGCTCACTAAACTAAGCCTAGCTTGATAGTCATATCTAAAGCTTAGTCGAGATATCCTAACCCTTTGCATTGTGCTTCATTGTAAAGGATATCTCATCCTAGTTGGAAACCAACCGAGAAACCCCCAAAACCCTTGAGAAGGTAGTTGGAGTGTGTTTGTTGGTGAGAAAGAGTTGTAAAGAGTTAGTAAACTACGAGTAGTAGTCGAAAAAACTCTAGAGGAGAAGTTAGTAAGCTCAGGGGGTAGTCCGAAAGCTTGTGTGTGATTGAGTAAGTAAACTACTTGAGGTAAATGTAAAGCTCAAGGTCGGGTTGAGTAAGTAAACTACGCCGAGTAGTCGTAAAAACTCAGTACGAGTTGAGTAAGTAAACTACGAGGTAGTCAGAAAGCTCAGAAGTTGATAGTGAATTTTCTCTGAAGAGTCAGGGAGAGTGGATGTAGGAGCTTGAGTCTCTGAACCACAATAATTGCTGTGTTCTTTATTGCTTTCCTTATCTGTACTTAACTATTGCATTAACTTGTTTTGAAAGCATACTTTTCAATCGATATTCAATTGGAATCAATCGATCAAGTTGCATAAGTGAATCACAAACCTAATCACTATTTCAATTAAGGGAAGGTTTTTAAAGAAAGCTTAAAAACGAGTATAATCTAAGGGCCAACCATTCCAAGACGATCGAGTAGCTAGAACAGATAGTTATCAAACCGAACTCTCTTCCGAGGATTCAAGAAGTTAGTTATCCGATCCAAGCAACTCAGGATCTCGACACTCGAGGACTCGAGGTTGGGATTATCTCGAGGTATCCGAAAGCGACTTCAGATCACTGCCTCAAGAGAACTTTGACTCGGAGCGATCTGTGCTTCTCGAAACCTAATCTTCGATTATTATCGACCCAAGTGACCTCTCCGCAAGAAAAAGTTTTAAAAACACCTGAACACGTGTATTCCCCCATACACGTGTAAGACTTCGTTTACCGACCAACAAGTGGTATCGAGAGCAAGTGGTTCAACTTGACCACTACCGTGGTTGACCAAAGTTTTATTTTCAAAAATACTTGTTGTCTATCTGAATCGATCTTATTTCTTTCAAATTTTTTACTTTTCAAAAGATTAGAAAAATGTCTTCTAAAAACTTCCCATGTTCTCGATTGGAGAACTATGACCTATGGAGATCGAGAATGCATGCTCATCTCAGATTCCAAACATGAGCGTATGTGGAGAGTGGTCTCTCAAGGACCATTCCAGTTCTGATGGTAAATCCCAGAGGAACATAAGATGAGAGAATTGATCCTAGAAAGAGATTTCCTAAGTCCGATGACCAACCGACTCTGAGGAGAGAAAGTTAGTCAATCTAGACTACATTGCAAAAGACACACACTATACAAGACAATTGATGATGGTGTGATGGGAATGATCTCTCACTGTAATACTGCTAAAGAGATTTGGGATACACTAGCTATTATGTGCCAAGGCACAGATCACATAAAAAAGAAAACAAACTTTCAAAGGGCAATTGGAAAGTTTGATAGTTTTGAAATGGATGATGGTGAATCAATTGACAAATTGGAAGTCGATTCACTAAAGATTATGAATGATCTAAATGCACTTGGAAAGAAATATCCACGAGAGAAGTTGCATTGAAAATTCTTAGAGGTCCGCTAAGAAATGGGATATTCATGCGCAAGGTGATTGAAAACACCAAGAACATTAGTTCAATGCCTTACCAACAAGTCTTCTCTGAGCTAAAAGCCTATGAATTTGTAATTGATAAGAAATCCAACAAGGCTGACAACAAAGATGATTCTTCATCTAGTAAGAATGTGGCTTTAAAAGCCAAAGATAAAATCTGTAAAACTAGAGAGTCTGAGAACCCCCATGCTAAAAATCAGGATGAGCTTTAGGAAAAGCTAGCACTGATGGCAAGGAGGTTTGACAGACTTAATAGTAGATTTGGAAAATACAAAAACTATTACAGGAACCACAGGTACCAGAAGAAACCTGAGGACAGATCAACTGAGAAGAAGAAAGACCTGAAAGCTGATGGATCTTCATCCAAGAGAAAGGACTCCAAGTCCAAAGAAGAAAATGATCAGGATGATGATGCCAACAGATGATATAATTGCCAGAAGAAAGGTCACTTCCAGTATGATTGTCCAGATTTGAGTGCTAAGGAGAGAAGGGAAAGGCAAGCTAAAAGAGATCAGAAGTTCTCTAACAAAAAGGCCATGGTTGCAGAAGAAGAACACTCTGAGGAGGGATCTAGCTCTTCGGATGAGATATTCTCGAGACAAAGAAAGTGATGACATCTCGTCGATGACCATTGAGGAGGTAAGCTCTTCTTTCTCTCGTTGTTGCTCCTACACTAGCACAAGAGTTTTCAAGTTCCAATTGAAAACAAATCATTTTGACTGATGGATTCTTTTGAGAATCGATGAAGGACTATCTTTGCTTTTGCAAGGATCGCTAAATAGAACTCAAGAGCGTAATAAGGAACCGAAAGTTGAAAATCTAAAATGGAAAGACTCTAGCAATAATGAAATCACTTCTCAATTAATGGGAGCTACATCGATGAATCGGACGCTCAAAAGTACAACTCTCGAGAAAGAGAAGATGATAATGTCCCTAACTCGAAAAAGCTAGAGAAATTCCAATCAAGAGATTCACTAATCGAACTAAGTTCAATGACCTCTCGAGAAGCATAAAACTCTACAGAATGTGAGGATAGTGCATGTAAGTAAAGTTAACTCTATTGAATAAAGCATCTAATGTAATAGATGAAATTCAGAGTTATCGAGGTCCGCCACTATAAAATCTGGATTGGGATACATTCCAGGGGAACCTCACAAGGTCATCCTAATCTTCGCATCTAGTAGCAAGAAGACTATCTTTGTAAAACCAAAGGCACCTACACTTCAAGCCGAGTAATGCCCAAGGTTGTAGACAAGGGAAAAGGACCTATGGTCTCGGTAAAAAAAAAGAAAACCAATGATCGGGTTAGAAAGCCCAAACCTCGGTGAAGGTTAGAAAACCCGAAAGAAATACTTGGAAAGTTTCGAGCAAGTACTTCAAAGCCTCGGGCTAAGAATGCAAACTCCGAAAGGCTCCACAATCGAACCATCGAGGAATCCTCGATGAGAAACACTCAAAGCAGAGACATTCTCAACTGAAGAGACCAAGTCCTCGAGATAATCGAAAGACCAGATTTCCGGTTCGATAACTTTGAACCTCACTTGCCTAAGGGTAAAGGTTATCCAACCCAAGTCAACAAAGATTTAGACCACCAAGACAAAAGCCTAAGCATCCGAAGGCACCGAACCAAAGAAGAATTCAAAAGCCCATGTTCATGCTAAAGCTAGCACACATATACGTAAAAATTGCTAAGGCACCCGTAGTAGTGGATGTATATGTTGATATTTATGGAAGACAAATTAGCCACTCTAAAGTGATTAGAGTTGTCGCAGGCGATTTGGATTCCGAAAGGTACAACTAACCTCGTGGGACCCTACACAAATTGGGTACCTAAGAATTGATCTGCTTTTTTGGGAGGAAAACAAGGGCACTAAGCTGATGAAAGATCACATGGCACTGATGAGCAGAGACGAAAAAGCTCCTGATGTATGGTATTTTGACAGTGGATGCTCAAGACATATGACAGGATTCAAGAAGATGCTCAATGACTATGTTGAACAAAGAGGCCCACGATCACTTTTTAGAGATAACTCCAAGGGATGATCAAGGATATGGAACTTTGGAAATCGACTCGATTCATATCCATGGTGTTTCATATGTATCCGGATTGAAGCATAACTTGTCACAATTAACCAATTACGTGATAAGGGTTTCAATGTTGAGTTCTCCAAGAACTTATGTTTTGTGAAAGATGATACATCATAGAAAGTATTACTGACTGGTACAAGAAAAGGGAATGTGTATCTTGCTGATTGGAGTTCAACTCCTAAAGATACATGTTTAGTTGCTAAAAGTTCCACAGATACCAGTTGGTTATAGCATAAAAGAATGAATCACCTAAACTTCAAAACCCTGAACAAGCTTACAAGATTAGCTCTTGTGAGAGGGTTGCCTAATGAAGTGTTCAGTAAGGAACACATTTGTGATGCGTGCCAGAAAGGAAAACAAGTTAAAGCATCATTTAAAAGCAAAGTTGAAGTTTCTACTGAAAGAATACTTCAGTTATTGCACATGGATCTCTTTGGTCCTATAACACCTGTGAGCACTAATGACAGGAAATACACATTGGTAGTAGTTGATGACTACTCAAGATATACTTGGGTCATATTCTTACTCAAGAAGAAAGAGACTCGAGATAAAGTCGCCAGACCATCGAAAAGGCTCAAGAATGAGAAAAATTTGAGTGTGGTCAAAATCGATCCGACAAAGGAACCGAGTTTATAAATCATATCATATCCGATTATTGTGCGAGAGAATGGAATTTTACATGAAACATCACCGCAAGGACCCTCAACAAAATGGTGTTCTTTGAAAGAAGGAATGAACTCGAAAAAGAAGTTCTGCAAGGACAATGATAAATGGGTGATATTCCTAAAAGATTTTGAATGAAGTCATCCAACACCGCATGCTACTCTCGTAATAGATCCATGCCGACCAAGAGCCAAGGCAAAACACCCTATGAGCTTTGGAATGAAAGGAAGCCTCTTGTTTTTTCTTTTCGTGTGTTTGGTTGCAAATGTTTCATACACAATAATGGTAAAGACCAGTTTGAAAACATTTGATAGTAAAAGTTTGATGAAGGAATATTCTTAGGATATTCTCAAGTCAAGAAAAGCTTTTTAGAGTTTACAACTGTAGGACTCTTATTGTGGAGGAAACACCTCATGTTGTTTTTGATGAATCTACTTGTGTTCAGAAGAAACAGGAACATGATGCAAATGAACCCACCAAGAGGATCACCAGATTAAGCCCGAAAACAAAAGATAAATCATCCACTGAACCTGAAAAGAAGAAGTTAGTCACTATCTATGATTGGAGTGACTCAGACTCAGATAAAGAAGTTCAGAATGGAAATCAGGATGGTGAGACTCAGGAAAACCAACACTCCAAAGGTGACCAATCTGAACAGACACCAGTTCAGACTCAGGTATGTGATGCCAATGAAGATGTGGTCACAGCTGAGGCAAATTCTGAATCTATCAACCAAAGGGGAACAAATGTCTCTGACAATGTTTTGAATAGAATATCCCCTGAGGAAGATGATTCCCTTTCTTCTGTTTTGTTGTTTCCTGAATTTACTGATTTAACTGAACCTAACATTTCAAATGTTGAGGACACTATTGAAACTGTAACATCAAGAAGGAAATGGTTAGATAGTCATCCTACAAGTCAGATTGTGGGTGATCTAACTGAAGGTGTTAAAACAAGAAGGTTCCATGGTGAAAGTGCACTATTCTCAGCGCTTCCTATCGGAAGAAAGAACCTCACGAGATTGGTGAAGCTCTACAAGATTCTCATTGGATTACTGCTATGCAAGATGAGCTGAATCAATTCTCAAGAAATGAAGTATGGGAGCTGGTAGATAGACCAGAAAGGCACAATGTCATTGGAACCAAGTGGGTCTTCAAGAATAAAAGAGATGAAAACAACAACATTGTAAGAAACAAGGCAAGGCTAGTTGCACAAGGTTATTCCCAAGAAGAAGGCTTGGATTATGATGAAACCTTTGCACTTTTTGGCAAGACTAGAAGCCATCGATTGTTTCTTGCATATGCTTTGCCCACATGAAGTTCACACTATCAAATGGATGTGAAAAGTGCATTTCTGATCGGTGTGCTTAAAGAAGAGGGTTTATTTGGAACAACCTCCGGTTTCAAACAGAATGACCAAGTTTACTGAGGCTCGGAAAAAGCTTTTGTACGGTCTTAAGCAAGCACCCGAGCATGGTATGATACTCTTTCTCACTTTCTTCTCGACCATGGTTTTGTCAAAGGACAGTTGATAGAACTCGTTCGGGATAGAGGATGGGGAGATATTTTCTTGGGTTCGGATATATGTTGATGACATCATTTTTGGATCTCCAAACCATCACCGTGTGAAAAGTTTTCAAACATCGATGAAAGGCAAATTTGAGATGTCAATGATGGGAGAGATGAATTTCTTTCTAGGTCTTCAAGTGAAACAATCAAAGGAAGGAATATTCATCAACCAGTAAAAATACACCGTAGATCCGATTGCTAAATATGGTGTACGAAATTGCAAAATACGCTTAGATTCCCATGAATACTAACTACAAGATGGATCCCTCGATTACAAGGCAAATCGGTGAGCCATACCGATTATAGAGGAATCATTGGATCATTGCTCTATCTCACGTTAAAGTAGGCCGGATATAACTTTTTTCGTTAGGATATGTGCAAGATACCAAGCTAATCCTAAGGCTAGTCACATGGAGGTCGCCAAAAAGATCTTGAAGTATCTTAAAGGCACGATGAATAGAGGATTATGGTATCCAAATGATGATAACCTTGAGTTAAGTGGTTACTCGAGATGTCTTGATTATGGAGGTTGCTTAATTGACGGAAGTCCACCTCGAGAACTTGTCAATTTCTAGGAAGTAAGTCGATATCTTGGTTTTCGAAGAAAGCAGGACCTCGATAGCAACAAGTACTAATGAAATTTGAATATATGGGCTGCAGAAGTTTGTGCTTTCGATTCTTTGGCTCGGACAACAATTAAGGGATTATAAAGTTGTAGCCCGATGAAGTACCAATATTTTGTGACAATAATAGTGCCATTGCTATTTCACAAAATCCGGTATTGCACACCGATGCAAGCATGTGGATATCGACATCACTTCATCGAGATCATGTCGAGAAGAAGGACATAAGGATGGAGAAAATTCATACGATAGCAGAGAGCCGATATCTTGACTAAACCTTTGGTCAATCAAGATTCCGGGAAACTTTCGGTTGAATTAGGGATGTTAGAACCGGTGTATAGAGTAAAATCAAAAATAGAAGGTTTTCGAAGCATGAAGTTTTCTCGATTCTCTTGAGAAGCTTAGGATAAAATGGAAATACTTGGCGAAGTCTCGAAACTCAGATTTCTTCAAGGTCGATTATCGGAGCAAAATGTAAACCATTTCAAGATTTTCGATATTATAATGACAGTTTATCAAGGTCAATTACTTCGAAGACGATAGAGGAAAATTAGTCTGAAGAAGTAATGACTCATGCAACTCATTTATTGCTTAAGTGAAGCTCAGAAATCATTCGCAATAAATACAAAACACCTGAGGAATGTTTTTGGGCGGGATCATTTCAAATTCCGAAGAAGGTCAACAATCATTTAATGCTCTGCTACATTAATGACCAATGAGGATGTTTTGGCGGCTTACTTTTCAGAGATCGTCGGTTCATATACCCGATTAATCGGAGATTAATCTCAACCGTTGTTTTTCACCTAACCAATATGATTCCCCACGATATCAAAGCTATATATACCCTAAGAAGCCTTTCAAGCCAAAATTTTATTAAACCCTTCGTTCTCAAATCCTCTGCAAATAAATCCCCTTGCCCAGAAATTCCTAAACCCTATAGCTTCATTTCTCAAATCATCTCTAAAATGGCTCCAACCTTGTTCGACAAATTAGCTGAAACCAACAAGCCGTGGTACGAGTTCGTTGTTTCACTCGAAAGCACAACCAACTCAAAGCCAGAAGAGGAGGCTCTACATATGATTCGATGGCTAAACTCATTTCCAACTAATCGCAAACCCACTGCACCGGGAGTTTTGCGAAAAGAGGTAATCAAATTCATCTATAACTTGAAGGTAGATGAAGAGGATCAGATGCATTCTTCGACATCTTGATCACACTTAGAGCATTCGTCCAAATACGCCGATTTTGAAAGGGATTTGTACATAACCCCGAAAAAATCAATGATGTTTTTGAGCTCGTGATAGAGGAGAGGATCCTACGATGTATATGTCGGGTAGAGAGCAGAATACTTAGATAGATTGCCGAGAATCTGTTAAGTTTGAGGCGACATTGCATAAGAGGCACTTAAAGCCACAATATCGTGTATTGATGGATATTGTGAGTAAATGCATCATGAGTTTTAAGGGAGTTTTGAGCAGATCAAGACTCCCTCGGGCTCGATGATGGTGGCGATAGAGGCCTCACCCACCACCGACTTCAACCGGGCTGAAATTTCTCGATTCAGACGGTGAGTGAAAGCGATCAAAATTTTGAAGAAGGTTGATTGGGCGATCTCAATAAAAGGCAAGATCCACCATGACACCAAAATTGCTTACATTTTGGAGATGTGCGAGAGGAGGAGGATATCTTCGCCAATTCGACCCCATTCCCTAAATCCAAAATTCTCTTTAAACCCATTCTTTGCAAAGAAGCCATCAAGGGAAGAGAGAAAAGAAGGTTGAATCACCGATTCTTGGGCCGAAAAGAGACTCAACAAACCAGGGGGAAGGTTTTGTTGGAGGCAAAGATGGAGCGAGGAGCAAAGATGTTGAAACTAAAGGATCTTGCTCCAAAACGCAGAAGATTGGTGGTTCTCACCGATGAAGATGAAAGTGATTCTCGACGAGATTCAACCGAGCGCCAAACCACTCGAGTTCACCATTACAAGTGTTGGCTCGGTTTATCTCGAGGACACAGATCGACCGAGGAGCGTGTCTTCTCCGAGGTGCTTTCGAGACATCGCTCGGCTCGTATAAAATTTCTCAAGAAATTTTAAAGAGCTCAGACCTCGAGGTACCTACCTCGATGTGCGAGCTCGAAAAAAGAGCCACCAGAGTCAATCCAAGATGTGCAGCTCGCAACGTACAGACGAAAACCAACTTCAGATTCAAATCGAGGATATGCCAACTCAGCCTCGTAACCTCTCGGATGAACCGAGGACTGACCGCACAAACTTCGATGATCTGCCGAGGCTCAGAGCGTAGAATATTCTTGATGAGCTCTCGAAAGTGATCTACTTTTTGATCCTTAGCGTATGTTTCAACCGAACTAGAGAGCCCAAGATGGAAGAAGGAGAAGCCGAAGAAGGCGAGTGGAGGAGCAAGGGGGAACAATTCATTCTTGATCACTACTCGAGCTCGGCTCATACCCCGATCCAAGAAGATGTTTTCTTGATTAAGGATAATCAGATTCATCCTCAATCGACTCTTCCCGAGATGCTTGATATTGGTGCTCAGAGGGGAAGACCGGTGGAATGAGGAGACAAATTCCTTCCCGACCGACTTCTCGTGGTTCGAGGACAAAGCTCGGGATGAAAATCTCCGATTTTGATGAGCCGGTTCGTTCGGAAGAAGTTGGTGAAAGGAGAGCAACTGAAGTTGGTGCCCGAGCAAATGAGAGACAAATCTAAAGATGGAGATGGGGACCAATAGGGAGATGTTGAGAAGCGCCTCGGATGGAAAAGGAGACTTCATTGTCGATCAACTCCGAAATTGGTCAACCTCGATCGGTTAGAACTCTTCGTGTACCTTTTTTGCACTATTAACAATTATACCAAAGTTAATGAAAAGTCCTATCTTTAACTCAATTGTCTCGATAAAATGCATCGAGGCTCAATTGAGAGACCGGAGCTCGGACGGCCGAGGCACATGATGATCGACAAAGACAGAGGTGCAGAAGATTCCCGAGATTGATCTCACTCCTTTGATGGAGAAACTTGAGAAGGTTGAGCCAATGATGATCAAAATTGCTCGGGATGGAAGAGACGTTGGCCAATCAAGCTCAAAAGATGGAAAGTCTTAGTCACTCTTCGTGAGTCAGTGCAAATTCAAAACACTCGACCACCCAGATGACCTCCATGGAAGAAAAAGTTGAATGAGAAGTTCGGAGGGAGTCAAGGGCCGAGTTAAGTGATGAACCGGGCGGTAAACACCGGGAGAGAGTTCGATTTCCTAGAGGTGAAACCGGCGTAAAAGAATGAGGTCTTGATAAAGTCTCTTTGTTGAGGAAATGAGCTCAATGCTCATGACCAAGATGACAGAGATGTTCAAAGAAGCACTATCTGGCAGTTTGCCCACTTATCTGAAGAATTTTTCATTGCCAAGAACCATCTAAGGAGGTTGGAAGACGAACAAGATCGAGATAGCGAGAGATTCGGCCAGGTGAGAGCAAAGAGCAATATCACATGGACACAACACTCTCCGGACTTCTTCCAAATTACTAAGTGTTGCCAAGAAGGGGAAAAGGAAGTCAAGATCTCGTAAAAGTTCATGGCACGTACTTTGGATAAGAAGGCTCAAAAAGATGCTGAAATGTATAATTTAGCCAAAGCCTTAAAAGAAGTCGAAGCTTCTGAGAAGTTAAAGTTTGCTAAGGTGGAGAAGCCTGTCTACACTCGAGTTTCTAAGCAAACCATGCTTGATGTGTCAAAAGAAAAACTGAGTGCTAGAGCAAAGGTTGGAACAAGCCAGGCTGCTGCTGAATTGCCTATGAAGAGGAAAGCCTTGGGCGTTGTTCAACCTGAAAGCAAGCGTGCGAAGGCTCCTAAGCCAATCCAGAAAAGTCGATTCGATGATGAAGAGAAAGAAGAATCTGAGTCTCAACCTCAGATGAAAGTCTTCAATACTAGAAATGCTCTGAAGACACTCCAAATGGAACAAGCTAAGAAAGCTGCTGCCTCGATCTTAGGAGCATCTGTGATCAGAAAGAAGATAGACGAAGAGCAGAAGCGAATGAGTGAATTCAGGAAGTTTGCGAGCAAGAGGAAAGGAACATCAAAAGCACTAAAGTGGCCCCACGTTGATAAATGGATGCTTATTAAACTCAACGATATGTGGGAAGAAGTCAAGAGAACCTTCTGGTTCAATTATGATGTTCTCGTGGAATGGAGAGGGAAGGCTCGGTCGAATGAAGCATTCATTGAGTATCTCCTTACCTTCTATCCAAAGTATCTACAGAGTCGATTAACCTTGCGGATGAAGGAGAAGTACGATATAGTAGCCCCGTCCATATTCCTATTCTCCTCCAAGACTTGATAATGGCTTAGTGAATGAGAAGGCCATTACTCAAGAGATTGCTCAGTATGCTGGTCAGTTGGGTCTAACAGGAAATAGTCCAGACATCATCAAGGAAAGAAATGAGCTGAAGAAGAGATTCTTCGGAATGTTCGATCTGGAGGTGCCCACTGATGAAGTTGAGAATGAAGCAAACCAAGAGCGTAAGACCAAGAGCCAAATCAAGATCAAGACCAAGACTCGAAGATTCTGTAATCTTTAATTTTTTTTGTCTTTTTGATTTTGTTGATAAACTCATTGTAATCTGTAAATGGTATACTCATCATCAATGAAGATTTATCATTATGCTCAAAAGATAATATCTCATTATCTTATTTACATGTCTTTTATTTTGATATGCCTGAATGTATGATGATATGGGGGAAATTGTCTGAACTTGAGAAATTGCTTAAGTATTTAGTAATGAACTATTTAAGAAGATTCATTACTGAAGAAATTTTTAAGTGTTGGGAAACTCTCTGAATTTGTTGAGAGATTCTCTGATTCAGAAATTATTGGGAGACAACCAATCTTGTAAATAGGATAAACTGAAACCTGAGTATAGGTTATGTATTTGTAACAAGATAGGTTTTGGCATCATCAAAAAGGGGGAAATTGTTGGGAGATGAATTTAATAAAGATATATGATTTTGATTAAGATCCCAAAACCCCTAAAAGTATGACATGTTCAGAATGATCTTGATAGTTGAGTCGATTCAGTTTTAGAAAACTCAGGGATGTTATCTGCAAAATGTATAGTCGTGAGATATAGTTCGTGATAGTTTCAAGACTCGAAGATGAAACTGAGAATCTGAAGACTCTGTGTGAACCTGAGATACTAAAGACTCAAGATGAAATCAAGAATCAAGACTCAAAGATGAAGATTCAAGATATCCACACAAGATATCCGTGAAGACTCGTAAGACTCAAGACTCGTAAGACGCCAAGACTCGAAGACCAAAGACTCGAAGACTCAAGACACGTACACCAAGAATCAAGATCAAGAATATCAAGGCATGCGATAATTATCAAGACTCAAGAATGTCTTCAATGCTCGAGATAAACCTCAATGTTCCGAGGCACTAATAATATCTATCCGGCGATGCAATAACGAGAAGATCGCGATTCCTTAAGAAAGTTAGATATTGCCAAGACATTCAAATGCGCATAAAAGGAATTAAGTCGAAGTGTTGTTAAGGTTATATCAAACTCGAGTTTGTAAACCAAAAAGAGCCGCTGAAAGTGTCTACCTTTAACCGGAGACAAAAGTCAAAAAGAGGAAGACAACATCTTTGTACCATACCGACAATCGACAAAGCGATGTGTCTCTCTGAAAAAGATGTCGGATGTACAAAAATTCGGATCGCAAAAAGTGAAGATCGGCTACATGAAAAGCTATTACCTAAAAAACGTGTTAGGGAGTTTCAAACCCTAAATATAGCCGTTTTCACACACCACAAGAGGGAACTCACGGGCTATCTCTCCAACGGATAGTTTTCAAAAGTGACCTTGGTGTATGCCTATAAATCTTGGTGACCCTCTACATTGTAAGGTTACGGAAATTTATCACGCAACTCAAGAGCTCAAACTTATTCTTGTAAAAAGTGAAAGCACTTTCGAAAAACTTAGAATTTCCCAAGTGCTTGTATATTGAAGAGAGCTCACTAAACTAAGTCTAGCTTGATAGTCATATCAAAAGCTTAGTCGAGATATCCTAACCCTTTGCATTGTGCTTCATTGTAAAGGATATCTCATCCTAGTTGGAAACCAACCGAAAAACCCCCAAAACCCTTGAGAAGGTAGTTGGAGTGTGTTTGTTGGTGAGAAAGAGTTGTAAAGAGTTAGTAAACTACGCGGAGTAGTCAGAAAACTCTAGAGGAGAAGTTAGTAAGCTCATGGGGGTAGTCCGAAAGCTTGTGTGTGATTGAGTAAGTAAACTACGGAGGTAGTCGAAAAGCTCAAGGTCGGGTTGAGTAAGTAAACTCTGCGAGTAATCGAAAAACTTCGAGGTCGAGTTGAGTAAATAAACTACAAGGTAGTCGAAGCTCGCTCAAGTTTATAGTGAATTTCTCTCAAGAGTCGGGAGAGTGGGCGTAGGAGCTTGAGTCTCTGAACCACAATAATTGCTTGTGTTCTTTATTGCTTTCCTTATCTATATAATTAATGCATTAACTTGTTTTGAAAGCATACTTTTCAATCGATATTCATTTGGAATCAATCCACTTTGAAGTTGCATAAGTGAATCACAACCTAATCACTATTTCAATTAAGGGAAGGTTTTTCAAAGAAAGCTTAAAACGAGTATAATCTAAGGGCCAACCATTCCATTACGGTCGAGTAGCTAGAACAGATAGTTATCAAACTGAACTCTCTTCTGAGGATTCAGTAAGTTAGTTATCTGATCCAAGCAACTCAGGATCTCTGACACTCAGGACTCAGTTGGGATTATCTGAGGTATCTGAAAGCGGCTTCGGGATCACTTTGTCTCGATGACTTTTGACTCGAGGCGATCTGTGCTTCTCAGAACCTAATCTTCAGGATTATCTGACCCAAGCTGACCTATGTAAGAAAAAGTTTTAAAAACACTAAACACGTGTATTTCCCCCCCATACACGTGTAAGACTCGTTTACACAGGGACCAACAGACATGTAAGAAGATAATGAGATATTATCTTTGTGCATAAAAGATAAACTTTTCATTGATCAGTAGATAGTCATTACAACTTACAATGAACTTTCAAAAAATAAAAGACTCATAGAATCAAAAAGTCTTCAATCTTCTTCCACTTCATCATCAGGGACTTCAAGATTGAACATTCCATAGTATCTATTTTTCAGTTCATCCCTCTGTTTGATGATCTCTGGGTGACTTCATGTCAGTCCCAAGCATACTCGGCAACTTCTTTGGAAATAACAGCTTCATTTATGATTCCTGTGCCGAATCTAGGAGTTGGGTACTTATACTGACCTGGTGCCTTTAGTGACACATTGTGTTCATCAGCCAGATTCATCCATTTCTGTAAGTATTCAGGATAAAAGGTCAGCAGATATTCTAGAAAGGCTTCATTGCGGTCAGGGCATCCTCCTCTCCATTCATGCAGAATATCATGATTGAACCAGAAAGTTCTCTTGACTTCCTCCCAAGCATCATTGATCTAGATTGGCATCCATTTATCAATGTGTGGCCATTTCTTCACCTGTCTTTTGGACTTGCCCCATCTCTTCCCCATGAAGTTCTTGAAGCTTCCTCTCCTGTTCTGCTCTTCTTCCCTCTTTTTCCTGGTAAGCTCTGCTCCAGATACAGACATGGCTTGTCTTTTCTCATTCTCAGCACGTAGAGCAATGAGCTTATTGTGCCAGTCAAAGTCCTTAATCTGAATACTTGTGTCATAGGTTCCAAATCCTTCTTGAAGCAGTTTCTCAGATTCAGTTTCTGTCTCTTTCTGAGTTTCGTCCTCTTCAGGTTCAGAGAAATCAATAACTAGTTTTCTCTGAACTGGTTTGGCAGAGACTTTCTTCTTCTTTCTCTTAGCTTCAACAAATGCCACTGACTTCCTTTTCTCAGCTCTTTTTGGGTCAGCTGTCTCAACAACAGCATGAGCTGCAGCTGTCAGGCTTGTTTCAGTTTCTCTCTTCTCTGATCTCCTCAGTACCATTGCTTCCTGAGCTGTCTCTCTGTCAGTCTGGAAGAACTCATTATCTTCAGGCTCAACTGACTTTAACTTTTCAGTTGCTTCAATTTCTTTCAGAGTTTCCAGAACCTGCTGAGCTTTGAGTTCCTGCTGAGCTTTCTTCTCAAGGGTTTTCTTTAAATGTTCATCTAACTTACCCTTCGTTGAGTGAGAAGTCCTTTCCCCCTTTTTGGCATCATAAATTGGAAGGATCTGGGAAAGAGTAGCATCCATGTGGAATTGTTCCTTGTTAATGGCTCTAATTTCTCCAGCCAGAACATCCAACTCATCATCCATACGCCTTAGGACATTCTTGCCAACTGATACTTCGTCAGAAAGTGGAGCAAACTGTTGGGCAAGAACTCCATGCATCAGATCTGTCATCTTGGTCATGAGTAATGAACTCATTTCCTCAACAGCTAACTTGATCATTTCCTCATTTTTCTCAGATAACTTCTTCTCCAGATAGGCTGTCCTTTCATTGTATTTGGTAGTGAGCTCTTCAGATATTTTCTTGGACATTTCTCCCATCTGAGTTTCTAGATCAGAAACCTTTGCAGTCACTTCCCCCTGAACTGCTTGCACTTCAGCAGATGTGCTCAGCTTGCTCAAAGTCTGAACTTGTTCATGCAAAGCAGCATCCATCTTCTTGGATAGATTAGCCATCATGAATTCCATCTGTGTAAGCTTGGCTGTCATTGGCTCAACCTTCTTTAGTTCATCCAAGATTGGAGCCAGATCAATCATCTGAGCATGAGATGTATAGCTTTCGATTGAACCCCAGTCTGCATACCAAAATCAACAAACTTAATGATATGTTCTTTAGTAATTTTGGCATAATGAATAGTAGTGCCAAAAGGTACCTGAAGGGGTCTATCTTCAGTCTGAGGAATTTCAGTAATAGCAGCTGGCATGACCTTCTCAGCTTGAGTGCCCTTCTTTTCATGTTCAGGACCTTTCTCTCCATCTCCATCCTTGTCCTTAGGTTCAGGACTTTTTCTCCATCTCCATCCTTGTCTTTTTCCGGTTCTGCTTTCCAACTACTTTCTTCTATGCCATTCGGTTTCCTCTCAGCAATCTTCTTTTTAACCAGGTCATCAAAATCTGAGACCTTCATCCTGAGTTTTGTCTTCCTGAATCCTGAAAATTCAGTAAGAATATTTCCTCAGACCACCATTCTTCTCCTCTGAATGCAGCAATATTCACCATTTCTGGTAAGGTCTGATTCAGGATGTAAACTATTTTCCTCAATCATGAATAGATCCTGAAGGTCAGGGAATTCAGTGAGTTCAGGATATCTATCCAGGACAAATCTTTCACCTTTGCTTTTCCACTCAGCTTCCTCAGCTTCACCTTTCTGAAGTGGTGGAGGCACAATTTTCTCAGTGGGTTGAATAATCTGTAGGGCAGATGGATCAAGGAATGGTTCAGTGAGCAGGGCATCAAGATTCAGAATATCCTGTGATTCATTTGGCTCTGAGGGGTGTGAGGGTGGGATCTGTATTTGACTATCTTTAGCAGGTTGTTGGGAACCTGTAAAGATTTCTTGAGAGATCTTGTCTTTTGCAATGGAAGTTTCCATTACTTCAGAGAATACATTCTCCTCCTCAGCAACCTCATTTTCTTCAATATTTTTCACCACCTGTCCTAACACCTGGAGTGGCGATTTTAGACCTTGCTGATTTTCAGTTTGGCTTCCTTCGGTTTCACTAGCTTCTTTCTCAGCAATAGTTTGAAGCCTTTTTCTTTTCTGAGGGGCTAAGGCTTTTGTTTTCAATCTCTCTCCAGCCTCCCTCTTTACTTTCATCAGGGCTTTCCCCCTGGCTTGCTTGGCTTCTTCCTCACTTTCCTCGGTAGTTTTCTGAGTGGTTTGTCTGGTTTCTCTGATCGGCTCAACCACTGCAGTCTCCTCCTGAGACTCAGTAGGTTTTTCTTTCTCCCCCTCAACGTTTTCTTAGTTGGTTTGAACATGATCTTGGATCTTGGGAAGGCAGTTGAATCGGCAAAGATGTCCTCCTCTTCTCTGCATGTTTCTAAGATAAATGCTATCTTAGTTGCATGTAGGATCTTTCCTTTAATCACCACAGTGCCATCCACCTTTTGAATATGCTTGGATTGGTCGTTTACTACCTTTATCAGATACTGCAACCAATTAAATGCCCTTGAAGGAGAGTCCTCAATTGCCGCCATTAACCTCAACTTAGGCTTGCTTATCTGCTCGAAGCTACCAGATCCACTCATAATGCATTTGCTCACAATATCTAAAAGCACTCGATATTTAGCTTTCAAATGCTTTTTATTCAATGTAGCTTCAAACTTTACCGGATGCTCAGCAATTTGATCCAAATATTCTTGTTCCCTACCCACCATATACATAGTAGGGTCCTCTCCTCTATCATTCAACTCATATAAGGCAGGGATAATATACAACTCCCTAACAAAATCCACATATTTTTTCGACCGCACTAGATGCGACACCGTAATCTTAGAGTCTATGCAATTTTCTTCATCTATTTGCATATTAGCAACAAACTCGATTACCTCTTTTGAGTATTCGGCATCTGGTTGATTTGTGACCAGACAAGTAAGTTTTGCTAGTCGAAGCATGTGTAACGCCTCCTCCTCGTGAGCAGCATTGGATGTGCTTTCCAGGGAAACAACATTTTCGTACCATGGTTTGTTGGTCACGGCGAGTTTGTGAAAGACAGAGAGCGTCATTTTGGTGAATTTTGTGAAGGGCTTTAATTTAGAAGAGAACTCTGGGTAATAGGAAGTTATGAAAGCAGAGTGTTTTGTGAAGACGGAAGTTTTTGGAACAGGGATTTTAATGGAGGTTTGAAAAGGGGTATATAACTTGATTTATGGAAAATCGCGTAGATTAAGGAATCGACGGTCAAGATTAAAATGGCTAAAAACGGGTATTTGAAAGGACAACTATCGAGTATAAACCACCAATTTGTATCCTTATTGGTGATTAATGAACAGTGCATTTAATTACTGTTCCTGCAGACTGTTGAATTTCCTCGAGAATTTCAAACGTCCCGCCCAATTATTTCCTCAGGTGTTTTATCATTTATTGCCAATGATTTATGAGATTCACTTAGACAATAAATGAGGTGCATGAGTCAATAACTTCTTCAGACTAATTTTAATCATCAGTCTTACTGAGTTTTGACCTTGATAAAATGTCAGTATAAAATTGAGTACTGAACTTCAGGGTTACTGAGTTTCCCAAGACTCAGTGTTCAGGACCTTTATTTTATCCTGAGTTTTTCAGTAAAACCTGAAAAACTTCATGCATCTGAAAGCCTTCAATTTTTCAGATTTGCCTTATTCACCTGGATCCAACATGCCTAGTTCACTGATAGTTTCTGAAATCTTGATTCAGCCAAAGGTTTAGTCAAGATGCCAGCTCTCTGTTTATCAGTATGAATCTTCTCCATTCTGATATCCTTCTTCTCAACATGATCTCTGATGAAGTGATGTCTGATATCAACATGCTTACATCTGGTGTGCAATACCAGATTTTGTGTAATAGCAATTGCACTATTATTGTCACAAAATATGGGTACTTCATTAGCTATAATCTTATAATCCCTCAATTGTTGTTTGAGCCAAAGAATCTGTGCACAACAGCTTCCTGCAGCCATGTATTCAGCTTCAGTAGTACTAGTTGCTACTGAGGTCTGTTTCTTTGAAAACCATGATATCAGTTTACTTCCAAGAAATTGACAAGTTCCTGTTGTTGACTTCCTGTCAATTCAACATCCACCATAATCAGCATCAGAATAACCAGTTAATTCAAGGTTATCATCAGCTGGATACCATAATCCTCTATTCATAGTGCCTTTAAGATACTTCAAAATCTTTTTGGCAGCCTCCATGTGACTAGCCTTAGGATTAGCTTGGTACCTTGCACATATCCCAACAGCAAAGGTGATATCATGCCTGCTTGCTGTGAGATATAGCAATGATCCAATGATCCCTCTATAATCAGTATGATTTACTGACTTGCCTTCAGGATCAGGATCCATCTTGTAGTTAGTATTCGTAGGAATTCTAACTGCATTGTAATTCTGTACACCATACTTAGCAATCAGATCTCTGGTGTATTTTGCTTGATTGATGAATATTCCTTCCTTAGTCTGTTTCACCTGAAGTCCTAGAAAGAAATTCATCTCCCCCATCATGGACATTTCAAACTTTCCTTTCATCAGAGTAGAAAACTTCTCACACATTTGATGATTTGGAGATCCAAATATGATGTCATCCACATAAATCTGAACTAGTAGGATATCTTTCCCATCCTCTATCCTGAACAAAGTTCTATCAACAGTTCCTTTGATAAAACCATGGTCAGTAAGAAATTGAGAAAGAGTATCATACCATGCTCTGGGTGCTTGCTTCAGACCATACAAGGATTTCTTGAGCCTGTAAACTTGGTCATTTTGACAGAAACCTAGAGGTTGCTCCACATAAACCTCTTACTTAAGCACACAATTCAGAAATGCACTTTTCACATCCATCTGATAGACTGTGAATTTCATATGAGCAGCATATGCAAGAAACAATTTGATGGCTTCTAGTCTTGCAACATGTGCAAAGGTTTCATCATAGTCCAAGCCTTCTTCTTGGGAATAACCTTGTGCAACTAGCCTTGCCTTGTTTCTTACAATGTTGTAGTTTTCATCTCTTTTGTTCTTGAACACCCATTTAGTTCCAATTACATTGTGCCTCTTAGGTCTGTCCACCAGCTCCCAAACTTCATTTCTTGTGAACTGATTCAGCTCCTCTTGCATAGCAATTATCCAGAATGAATCTTGAAGAGCTTCTTCAATCTCAGTAGGTTCTTTCTCAGATAGGAAGCAGCAGAACAAATCACTTTCTCCATGGAAGCTTCTTATTTTAACACCTTTTGATAGATCACCCACAATCTGACTTGTAGGATGACTATCCAACCATTTTCTTCTTGATGTTCCCCCTTCAGTAGTATCCTCAACATCAGAATTGTTAGGTTCAGGTAATTCATCAAATTCAGGGAACAACAGAAAAGGAGAGAGTGAATCATATTCCTCAGGGGAAATTCCATTCAGAACACTGTCAGTGACATTTGTTCCCCCTTGGTTGATAGAGTCAAAGTTTGCCTCAGCTGTGACCACATCTTCATCGACATTAAATACCTGAGTCTGAACTGGTGTATGTTCAGATGGGTCAGCTTCAGTGTGTTGGCTTTCCTTCAATGGAGAATTATCATCCTGAGTTTCACCATCCTGAGTATTTTCATCCTGAGCTTCTTTATCTGAGTCTGATTCACTCCATTCATAGAAAGTGATTGACTTCTTCTTTTCAGGCTCAGAGGATGTTTTATCAATTTTCTTCAGGCTTAGTCTGGTGATTCTCTTGATCAGATCTCCTGATTCATGTTCCTGTTTCTTCTGAACACAAGTAGATTCATAAAAAACAACATGTGGTGTTTCTTCCACAATAAGAGTCCTATAGTTGTAAACTATGAAAGCTTTACTGACTTCAGAATATCCTAAGAATATTCCTTCATCAGCTTTGCTATCCAAGGTTTTCAACCGATCTTTACCATTATTGTGTATGAAACACTTGCAACCAAACACACGAAAGAATGAAACAAGGGGCTTCCTTTCATTCCACAGCTCATAAGGTGTTTTTCCTTGATACTTTGTCAGCATAGATCTGTTCTGAAAGTAGCATGCAGTGTTGATAGCCTCAGCCTATAATCTCTTAGGAATGTCATCTTCAACAATCATTGTTCTTGCAACTTCTTTTAGAGTCATATTTCTTCTTCAGCAACACCATTTTGTTGTGGGGTCCTTGCAGCTGATGTTTCATGAGCTATTCCTTTTGCTGCACAATAATCAGATATAATATGGTTGATAAATTCAGTTCCCTTGTCTGATCTGATTTTGACCACACTCAGATTCTTTTCAGTACTGAGTTTGTTTCAGTAATTCTGGCAGTTTTGTCTGAGTTTCTTTCTTACTGAGTAAGAAAATGACCCATGTGTATCTAGAGTAGTCATCAACAACTACAAGTGTATATCTCCTACCATTAGTGCTAACAGGTGTCACTGGACCAAAGAGATCCATATGTAACAATTGTAGAATTATGTCAGTAGAAACCTCTACTTTACTTTTGAATGATGCTCTGATTTGTTTTCCTTTCTGACAAGCATCACATATATGATCTTTGTTGAACACTTTACTAGGTAACCCCCTCACAAGTGCTAATCTTGCAAGTTTGTTCAGGGTTTTGAAGTTTAAGTGATTCAGCCTTTTGTGCCACAGCCAACTGGTATCAGTAGAACTTTTTGCAACGAAACATGTATCTTTAGGAGATAATTTCCAATCAGCAAGATACACATTCCCTTTCCTAGTACCAGTTAGTAATGTTTACTGTGAAGCATTATCTTTCACATAACATAAGTTCTTTGAGAACTCGACACTGAATCTTTGTTACAAAATTGACTGATAGAAAGCAAGTTATGCTTTAAACCAGACACATAAGAAACACCATGGATATGAATAGAATCCACTTCAAGAGTTCCATATCCTTCAGTATGTCCTTTGGAGTTATCTCCAAAAGTAATCTGAGGACCTTTCTGCTCAACATAGTCAGTGAGTATTTGTTTATATCCTGTCATGTGCCTTGAACATCCACTGTCCAGATACCATGTAGCAGGAACTACTTCATTTCCACTCATCGTATTATGTTGTCTTCATTCAAATTCGGTGCCCTTTTCTTTCTCCCCCTCAAAATGTATCGGTTCTTAGGTACCCATTTGGTGTAGGGTCCTACCAGGTTAGTTGTACCTTTTGGAACCCAAATTTACCTGATAATTCTAATTACTTTAGAGTGGCTGATTTGTCTTCCATAAACATCTACATACACATTCACCACCCTAGGTGCCTTGACAGTACCCTGTGTGTGAGTGCCAGCCTTAGCATGAACATGAGCCTTAGAGTTCTTCTTGGGTTCAGGCCTCTTATTCCAATGCTTTGGCCTTGGTGCAGCTGGTCTATGTCTCTGCTGACTTGGGTTCAGGAAACCTTTACCCTTAGGCAAGTGGGGTTTTAGGTTGCTGTCTTGAAAATTGTGGTCTTTCAAGAATCACGAGGACTTGGTCTTTTCGATTGAGAATATCTCTTACGAGTGTTTCTCTTAAAAATTCCTCTGATGGTTCGATCTTGATTCTTCTCGTGTTGGTATTCTTAGCCTGAGGCTTCGAAGTACTGGCCTGAGGATTTCCTACTGAGTGTTCAGGTTTTTCTAGCCTTTTCCTGAAGTTTGGGCTTTCTATCCTGAATTTTCAGTTTTTCTGAAACCATAGGTCCTTTACCCTTGTCTAAAACACGGGGTTGTTCTTCAGTAAGAAGATTAGTACATGTCACCGGTTTAACAAAGACAATCTTGATGAATTTCATATGGGCAGCTTATGCAAGAAACAATCTGATGGCTTCTAAACTTGCAACAGGTGCAAAGGTTTCATCATAATCCAAACCTTCTTCTTGGGAATAACCTTGTGCAACTAGCCTTGCCTTGCTTCTTACAATGTTGTTGTTTTCATCTCTTTTGTTCTTGAACACCCATTTAGTTCCAATCACATTGTGCCTCTTAGATCTGTCCACTAGCTCCCAAACTTCATTTCTTGTGAACTGATTCAGCTCTTCTTGCATAGCAATAATCCAAAATGAATCTTGAAGAGCTTCTTCAATCTCAGTAGGTTCCTTTTCAGATAGGAAGCAACAGAACAAAGCACTTTCTCCATGGAACCTTCTTGTTTTAACTCATTCTGATAAATCACCCACAATCTGACTTGTAGGATGACTATCCAACCACCTTCTCCTTGATGTTCCCCCTTCAATAGTATCCTCAACATCAGAAATGTTAGGTTCAGGTAATTCATCAAATTCAGGGAACAACAGAAAAGGAGAGAGTTAATCATCTTCCTCAGGGGAAATTCCATTCAGAACATTGTCAGTGACATTTGTTCCCCCTTGGTTGATAGATTCAGAGTTTGCCTCATCTGTGACCACATCTTCATCGACATTACATACCTGAGTCTGAACTGGTGTATGTTCAGATGGGTCAGCTTCAGTGTGTTGGCTTTCCTTCAGTGGAGAATTATTGTCCTGAGTTTCACCATCCTGAGTAGTTCCATCCTGAGCTTCTTTATCTGAGTCTGATTCACTCCATTCATAGAAAGTGATTGACTTCTTCTTTTCAGGCTCAGAGGATGTTTTATCATTTTTCTTCAGGCTTAGTTTGGTGATTCTCTTGATCAGATCTCCTGATTCATGTTCCTGTTTCTTCTGTACACAAGTAGATTCATCAAAATCAACATGAGGTGTTTCTTCCACAATAAGAGTCCTACAGTTGTAAACTCTGAAGGCTTTACTGGCTTCAGAATATCCTAAGAATATTCCTTCATCAGCTTTGCTATCAAAGGTTTTCAACTGATCTTTACCATTATTGTGTATGAAACACTTGCAACCAAACACACGAAAGAAAGAAACAAGAGGCTTCCTTTCATTCCACAGCTCATAAGGTGTTTTTCCTTGATTCTTTGTCAGCATGGATCTGTTCTGAGAGTAGCATGCCGTGTTGATAGCTTCAGCCCAAAATCTCTTAGGAATATCAGCTTCAGCAATCATTGTTCTTGCAGCTTCTTTCAGAGTCCTATTTCTTCTTTCTGCAACACCATTTTGTTGTGGGGTCCTTGCAGCTGATGTTTCATGAGTTATTCCATTTGTTGCACAATAATCATATATAATATGGTTGATAAATTTAGTGCCTTTATCTGATCTGATTTTGACTACACTCAGATTCTTTTCAGTACTGAGTCTTTTCAGTAATTCAGGCAGTTTTGTCTGAGTCTCCTTCTTACTGAGTAAGAATATGACCCATGTATATCTAGAGTAGTCATCAACTACCACAAGTGTATATTTCCTGCCATTAGTGCTCACAGGTGTTACTGGACCAAAGAGATCCATATGTAACAGTTGAAGTATTCTGTCAGTAGAAACTTCTACTTTGCTTTTGAATGATGCTTTGATTTGTTTTCCTTTTTGACAAGCATCACATACATGATCTTTACTGAACATTTCATTAGGTAACCCCCTTACAAGTGCTAATCTTGCAAGTTTGTTCAGAGTTTTGAAGTTTAAGTGATTCAGTCTTTTGTGCCACAACCAACTGGTATCAGTAGAACATTTTGCAACCAAACATGTATCTTTAGGAGATAGTTTCCAATCAGCAAGATACACATTTCCTTTTCTAGTACCAGTCCATAATATTTGTTGTGAAGTATTGTCTTTCACATAACATAAGTTCTTTGAGAACTCAACACTGAATCCTTTGTCACAAAATTGACTGATAGAAAGCAAATTATGCTTTAAACCAGACACATATGAAACACCATGGATATGAACAGAATCCACTTCAAGATTTCCATATCCTTCAGTCTGTCCTTTAGAATTGTCTCCAAAATTAATCTGAGGGCCTTTTTGCTCAACATAGTCAGTGAGTATTTGTTTATATCCTGTCATGTGCCTTGAACATCCACTGTCCAGATACCATGCAGCAGGAGCTACTTCATTTCCACTCATCAGGGCTATGTTGTCTTCATTCAGCTCAGTGCCCTTTTCTTTCTCCTGAAAAACAGATCAGTTCTTAGGTACCCATTTGGTGTAGGGTCCTACCAGGTTAGTTGTACCTTTTGGAACCCAAATTTACCTGATAATTCTAATTACTTTAGAGTGGCTGATTTGTCTTCCATAAACATCTACATACACATTCACCACCCTAGGTGCCTTGACAGTACCCTGTGTGTGAGTGCCAGCCTTAGCATGAACATGAGCCTTAGAGTTCTTCTTGGGTTCAGGCCTCTTATTCCAATGCTTTGGCCTTGGTGCAGCTGGTCTATGTCTCTGCTGACTTGGGTTCAGGAAACCTTTACCCTTAGGCAAGTGGGGTTTAGGTTGCCTGTACTGAAATTGTGGTCTTTCAGTAGTCTGAGGACTTGGTCTTTTCAGTTGAGAATATCTCTTCTGAGTGTTTCTCTTCTGAAAATTCCTCTGATGGTTCAGTGCAGTTCTTCTCAGGTTGGTATTCTTAGCCAGAGGCTTCGAAGTACTGGCCTGAGGATTTCCTACTGAGTGTTCAGGTTTTCTAGCCTTTTCCTGAAGTTTGGGCTTTCTATCCTGAATTTTCAGTTTTTCTGAAACCATAGGTCCTTTACCCTTGTCTAAAACACGGGGTTGTTCTTCAGTAAGAAGATTAGTACATGTCACCGGTTTAACAAAGACAATCTGATGAATTTCATATGGGCAGCTTATGCAAGAAACAATCTGATGGCTTCTAAACTTGCAACAGGTGCAAAGGTTTCATCATAATCCAAACCTTCTTCTTGGGAATAACCTTGTGCAACTAGCCTTGCCTTGCTTCTTACAATGTTGTTGTTTTCATCTCTTTTGTTCTTGAACACCCATTTAGTTCCAGTCACATTGTGCCTCTTAGATCTGTCCACTAGCTCCCAAACTTCATTTCTTGTGAACTGATTCAGCTCTTCTTGCATAGCAATAATCCAAAATGAATCTTGAAGAGCTTCTTCAATCTCAGTAGGTTCCTTTTCAGATAGGAAGCAACAGAACAAAGCACTTTCTCCATGGAACCTTCTTGTTTTAACTCATTCTGATAAATCACCCACAATCTGACTTGTAGGATGACTATCCAACCACCTTCTCCTTGATGTTCCCCCTTCAATAGTATCCTCAACATCAGAAATGTTAGGTTCAGGTAATTCATCAAATTCAGGGAACAACAGAAAAGGAGAGAGTTAATCATCTTCCTCAGGGGAAATTCCATTCAGAACATTGTCAGTGACATTTGTTCCCCCTTGGTTGATAGATTCAGAGTTTGCCTCATCTGTGACCACATCTTCATCGACATTACATACCTGAGTCTGAACTGGTGTATGTTCAGATGGGTCAGCTTCAGTGTGTTGGCTTTCCTTCAGTGGAGAATTATTGTCCTGAGTTTCACCATCCTGAGTAGTTCCATCCTGAGCTTCTTTATCTGAGTTTGATTCACTCCATTCATAGAAAGTGATTGACTTCTTCTTTTCAGGCTCAGAGAATGTTTTATCATTTTTCTTCAGGCTTAGTTTGGTGATTCTCTTGATCAGATCTCCTGATTCATGTTCCTGTTTCTTCTGTACACAAGTAGATTCATCAAAAACAACATGAGGTGTTTCTTCCACAATAAGAGTCCTACAGTTGTAAACTCTGAAGGCTTTACTGGCTTCAGAATATCCTAAGAATATTCCTTCATCAGCTTTGCTATCAAAGGTTTTCAACTGATCTTTACCATTATTGTGTATGAAACACTTGCAACCAAACACACGAAAGAAAGAAACAAGAGGCTTCCTTTCATTCCACAGCTCATAAGGTGTTTTTCCTTGATTCTTTGTCAGCATGGATCTGTTCTGAGAGTAGCATGCCGTGTTGATAGCTTCAGCCCAAAATCTCTTAGGAATATCAGCTTCAGCAATCATTGTTCTTGCAGCTTCTTTCAGAGTCCTATTTCTTCTTTCTGCAACACCATTTTGTTGTGGGGTCCTTGCAGCTGATGTTTCATGAGTTATTCCATTTGTTGCACAATAATCATATATAATATGGTTGATAAATTTAGTGCCTTTATCTGATCTGATTTTGACTACACTCAGATTCTTTTCAGTACTGAGTCTTTTCAGTAATTCAGGCAGTTTTGTCTGAGTCTCCTTCTTACTGAGTAAGAATATGACCCATGTATATCTAGAGTAGTCATCAACTACCACAAGTGTATATTTCCTGCCATTAGTGCTCACAGGTGTTACTGGACCAAAGAGATCCATATGTAACAGTTGAAGTATTCTGTCAGTAGAAACTTCTACTTTGCTTTTGAATGATGCTTTGATTTGTTTTCCTTTTTGACAAGCATCACATACATGATCTTTACTGAACACTTCATTAGGTAACCCCCTTACAAGTGCTAATCTTGCAAGTTTGTTCAGAGTTTTGAAGTTTAAGTGATTCAGTCTTTTGTGCCACAACCAACTGGTATCAGTAGAACATTTTGCAACCAAACATGTATCTTTAGGAGATAGTTTCCAATCAGCAAGATACACATTTCCTTTTCTAGTACCAGTCCATAATATTTGTTGTGAAGTATTGTCTTTCACATAACATAAGTTCTTTGAGAACTCAACACTGAATCCTTTGTCAAAAAATTGACTGATAGAAAGTAAATTATGCTTTAAACCAGACACATATGAAACACCATGGATATGAACGGAATCCACTTCAAGAGTTCCATATCCTTCAGTCTGTCCTTTGGAATTGTCTCCAAAAGTAATCTGAGGGCCTTTTTGCTCAACATAGTCAGTGAGTATTTTTCTATATCCTGTCATGTGCCTTGAACATCAACTGTCCAGATACCATGCAGCAGGAGCTACTTCATTTCCACTCATCAAGGCTATGTTGTCTTCATTCAGCTCAGTGCCTTTTTCCTTTACCTGAAAAACAGATCAGTTCTTAGGTACCCATTTGGTGTAGGGTCCTACCAGGTTAGCTGTACCTTTTGGAACCCAAATCTGCCTGATAACTCTAATTACTTTAGAGTGGCTAATTTGTCTCCCATAAACATCTACATACACATTCACCACCCTGGGTGCCTTGGCAGTATCCTGTGTATGAGTGCCAGCCCTAGCATGAACATGAGCCTTAGAATTCTTCTTGGGTTCAGGCCTCTTGTTCCAATGCTTTGGCCTTGGTGCAGCTGGTCTATGTCTCTGCTGGCTTGGGTTCAGGAAACCTTCACCCTTAGGCAAGTGGGGTTTAGGTTTCCTGTACTGAAATTGTGGTCTTTCAGTAATCTGAGGACTTGGTCTTTTCAGTTGAGAATATCTCTGCTGAGTGTCTCTTCTGAAATTCCTCTGATGGTTCAGTGTAGATCTCTTCATGTTTGTATTCTTAGCCTGAGACTTTGAAGTACTGGCCTAAAAATTTCCTACTGAGTGTTTAGGTTTTCTAGCCTTTTCCTGAGGTTTGGGCTTTCTTTCCTGAACCTTCAGTTTTCCTGAAACCATATGTCATTTACCCTTGTCTAAAACACTGGGCAGTTCTTCAGTAAGAAGATTAGTACATGCAACTTGTTTAACAAAGACAGTCTTAGTGCTACTAGAAGAAGCAGCATTCAGAAGACCTTGTGAGGTTCCCCCTGGATTATATCCTAATCCAGCCTTTATAGTTGCAGGTCTTTGATAACTCTGAATTTCATCTATTACTTTAGATGCAGAATTCAATAGAGCTAACTTTCTCTGCGCACTATCCTCACTTTTCTTTAGAGTCTCATGCTTCTCAAAGAGGTCATTGAATTCAGTTCTGATAAGCTGAATCTCCTCAGTGGATTTCTCTAATTTTCCATTCAGGATCTCTATCATCTTTTCCTTTTCTGAGAGTTGTACTTTAAGAACATCTAGTTCATCAGTAGTTCCCATTAATTGAGAAGTGATCTCAGCAATATTAGAGTCTTTCCATCTCAGATTTTCAGCAATCAGTTCCTTATTCTACTCTTGAGTTTCTGTGAGCAGTTCTTGTAACACAGAATAGTCCTTCATAAGATTCTCAAAAGAATCCATCAGGTCAAAGTTACTGGTTACAGTTGAACTTGAAAACTCGGGTGCTTGTGTAAGAGCAACAACAGAGATAGAAGAATTTACCTCCTCCATAGCAACAAGGCAAACATCATCACTGTCACTATCTGAGAATATCTCATCTGAGGAACTGGAAACTTCTTCAGATTGTTCTCCTTCTTCAGCAATCATAGCCTTCTTGCTAGAGATCTTCCTGTCTCTCTTGGCTTGTCTCTCCTTTCTTTCCTTGGCACTCAGCTCAGGACATTCATACTGAAAGTGACCTTTCTTCTGGCAGTTGTATCATCTGTTGGTATCATCATCCTGATCACTTTCCTCCTTGGTCTTGGAGTCCTTCTTTCTGGATAAAGAATCTTCAGTTTTGTGGTCCTTTCTTTTCTCAGTGGATCTGTCCTCGGCTTCTGAGTTATTCCTGTTATTGTACCTGTGGTTCCTGTAATATTTCTTATATTTTCCATATCTGCTATTTAGCCTTTCAAACCTCCTTGCCATCAGTACTAGCTTATCCTCCTGCTCATCCTGATTTTTGGCAAGTGGGTTCTTAGACTCTTTAGATTTATAGGATTTTTCTTTGGCTTTGAAAGCCACATTCTTGGTAGATGACGATTCATCTTTGCTGTCAGATTTCTTAGTTTTCTTATCAATCACAAATTCATAAGCTTACAGTTCAGAGAAAACTTGTTGGTATGACATAGAATTAATATTCTTGGTGTTTTCAATCACCACAACATGTATATCCCATTTCTTAGATAATCCTCTAAGAATTTTCAGTGCCACTTCTCTTTATGGGTATCTTTTCCCAAGAGCATTCAGATCATTCATAATGCTAGTAAATATGACTTCCAGTTTGTCAATGGATTCACCATCTTCCATTTCAAAGCTGTCAAACTTTCCAATAGCAACAGAAAGTTTGTTTCTTTAATATGATATGTGCCTTGACACATGATAACAAGTGTGTCCCATATTTCTTTGGCAGTTTCACAGTGAGAAATAATCCCCATAACACCATCATTAATAGTGCTATATAATGTATCTTTAGCAATGTAGTCCAAATTGACTAACTTTCTCTATTCAGGAGTAAGTTGGTCATCAGGTTTTGGAAATTCATCTCTGGGATCATTCCTCTCAGTATCAGTAATTTTGGGATTCACAACAGTATATTTGAATGGTCCTTCAGAAACCACTCTCCACATTCTTTCATGCTTAGAATACAGATGTGCCTGCATTCTTAATCTCCATAGGTCATAGCTCTCAACAGAGAACATAGGATGTTTCTTAGAAGGCATGATGAATTTGCCTTGTAAGATATCAGCAAAGATCTATTCAGTAGACCACCAAAGTCATTCAACAAATAGACTATGGCTACCAAAGCAAGTGGTCAAAATGAACCACTGCTCTGATACCACTTGTTGGTCCCGGTGCAAACGAGTCTTACACGTGTATGGGGGGGGAATACACGTGTTCAGTGATTTTTAAAACTTTTCTTTACTGAGATCAGAGGGTCAGGATATCCTGAGAATTTTGCCCTGAGAAGCACAAATCGCCCTGAGTCAAAGTCTCTTCGAGACAATGATCTGGCGAGCTTTTCGAAGCTTCATTAATTTAACCGATCTTGAGTTTTATCGAGATCCCGAGAAGCTTGGATCGAGATAATTATCTTCTTGAATACTCGATGAGAGTTAATTCAGTTTGGTAACTATCTGTTCTAGCTAATCAAGAGTGCGGAATGTTTGGCCCTAAGTTTATACTCGTTTTAACTTACTGAAAATCTTATTCCTTTAATAAATCAGTGGTTAAGGCTGTGATCAATTTGATGCAAGTTCAGTGGATTGGTTCCAACTGAATGTCAGTAAAGTATGCTTCCAGTGAAAATATGCAATAGATAGAATGCAAAATAGAAAGCAAACGACACAGCAATTATAGTGGTTCAGAGACTCAAGCTCCTACGTCCACTCTCTTTGATCTTCAGCAAAATTCCTTAACTCACTTCTCCTAAAGCTTTCAGGCTGACTCACTGCAGCTTACTAACTTTTCTACCTTGAGTGTTCTGGCTGACTCACTGCAGCTTACTAACTCAACACACACAAGCTTTCTGACTGTCTAAAACAGTTTACTCGCTTCTCCTCTAGAGTTTTCTGGCTGACTAACCTGCAACTTACTCACTCTTTACAACTCTAACTCACCAACAAAACACACACACTCAAACTACCTTATATAAGGGTTTGGGTTTGGGTTGGTTTCCAACTAGGGTGAGATATTCTTTACAATAAGACCAAATGCAAAGGCTAGGATATCTCTACTAAGCTTTGGATATATCTATCAAATCTAGGCTTAGTGTATTGAGCTCTCTTCAATTTGAAACACTTGGGAAATTCTAGGGTTTTTGAGTGCTTCAATTTGTAAGAATACGAATGAGCTCTGGAGTTGCTTTGATTTCCCGTAACCTTGCAATGGTGAAGGTTACTGGTATTTATAGGCAACTTTACCAATGGTCACTCTTGAAAAACTATTCGTTGGAAGAGATAGTATCAAGGGTTTCCTCTTCTGGTTATTGATGAACGACTATTTTTAGGGTTTGAACACTCCCTTGCATGTTTTAGGACATATGCAGCCATGTAGCCAATCACCAATTTTTGCGATGCGGAACATAGTACTCTTGAGCTATTCGATTAGGTCAAGATAAAATCAGTGTTGCTGCCGTTCTCTGATTGGTTCTTGTCTTCAGTGAATGTAGACAAACAAAACGGCTCTTTTTAGGTCAATCTCTCTTAATGAGACAACCTTAAACAACACTTAGTCTTGGTTCCTTTTGTCAGCACTTGAATATTTTGGGCAACATTTAATTTCTGTAAATGTGCATCTTCCTCAGTTTTTGTATGTACTTTGAGAATTGAGGTTTTATCTCGAGTTCTTGAAGATTTTCTTGAGTCTTGATAACCTCCTCTTCAAATGTCTTACGAGTCTTGATAACCGAGTCTTCGATGTCCTAAAATTTATCTGAATCTATATCTGCTGACTATACATGGTGCAAATATCTTCTTTAACTATTCTATACTGAAACCTGACTCGGACTATCAAGATCATCCTGAACATGTCATACTCAGGGGTTTTGGGATCTAATCAAAACTCTTTATTAAATCCATCTCCCAACAAATGGTATATGTGAAGTGAGGAAGATGCATATTTATAGAAATTAAATGTTGCCCAAAATATTCAAGTGCAGCAAAAGGAACCAAGACTAAATGTTGTTTAAGGTTGTCTCATTCAGAGAGATTGACCTAAAAAGAGCCATTTTGTTTGTCTACATTCACTAAAGACAAGAACCAATCAAAGAACGACAACACTAAAAGTGACAAAACACTGAACTTTGTCAGTAGTACTATGTTCCAGACTGCAAAAATTGGTGATTGGCTACATGGCTGCATATGTCCTAAAACATGCAAGGGAGTGTTCAAACCCTAAAAATAGTCGTTCATCAATAACCAGAAGAGGAAACTCTTGATGCTATATTTTCCAACGGATAGTTTTTTTTCAAGTGTGACCATTGGAGAAGTTGCCTATAAATACCAGTGACCTTCACCATTGAAAGGTCACGGGAAATCAAAGCAACTCCAGAGCTCATTCGTATTCTTGCAAATTGAAGCATACTTTACTGAAAGCATACTTTACTGATATTCAGTTGGAAACAATCCACTGAACTTGCATCAAACTTGATCACAACCTTAACCACTGTTTTACTAAGAAAAGAAGTTTCGGCAATATAAAACGAGTATAAACTTAGGGCCAACACATTCGGCACTTTTGATAAGCTAGAACAGATAGTTACCAAACTGAACTAACTCTACTGAGTATTCAGTAAGATAATTATCAGATCCAAGCTTCTCAGGATATCTGATAAAACTCAGGATCAGTTGGGCTAATCTGAAGCTACTGAAAGATGCTCAGGATCACTGTCTCAGTAGACTTTGACTCAAGGTAATTTGTGCTTCTCAGGGCAAAATTCTCAGGACATCCTGACTCTCTGATCTCAGTAAAGAAAAACTTTAAAAATTACTGAACACGTGTATTCCCCCCCCATACACGTGTAAGACTCGTTTGCACCGGGACCAACAAGTGGTATCAGAGCAGTGGTTCATTTTGACCACTTGCTTAGGTAGCCATAGTCTATTTGCTGAAAGACTTTGGTGGTCTAACTGAATAGATCTTATTGCTGATATCTTAAAAGGCTCATTCATCATGTCTTCTAAGAAACTTCCCATGTTCTCTGTTGAGAGCTATGACCTATGGAGATTAAGAATGCAGGCACATCTGTATTCTAAGCATAAAAGAATGTGGAGAGTGGTCTCTGAAGGACCATTCAAATACACTGTTGTGAATCCCAAAATTACTGATACTGAGAGGAATGATCCCAGAGATGAATTTTCAAAACCTGATGACCAACTTACTCCTGTTGAGAGAAAGTCAGTCAATTTGGACTACATTGCTAAAGATACTTTATACAACACTATTGATGATGGCGTTATGGGGATGATTTCTCACTGTGAAACTGCCAAAGAAATATGGGACACACTTGCTATCATGTGTCAAGGCACATATCATATTAAAGAGAACAAACTTTCTGTTGCTATTGGAAAGTTTGACAGCTTTGAAATGGAAAATGGTGAATCCATTGACAAACTGGAAGTCAGATTCACTAGCATTATGAATGATCTGAATGCTCTTGGGAAAAGATACCCACAGAGAGAAGTGACACTGAAAATTCTTAGAGGATTATCTAAGAAATGGGATATACATGCTGTGGTGATTGAAAACACCAAGAATATTGATTCTATGCCATACCAACAAGTTTTCTCTGAACTGAAAGCTTATGAATTTGTAATTGACAAGAAAACTAAGAAATCTGACAGCAAAGATGAATCTACATCTAGCAAGAATGTGACTTTCGAAGCCAAAGAAAAATCCTATAAAACTAGAGAGTCTGATAACTCACTTGCCAAAAATCAGGATGAGCAAAAGGATAAGCTAGTACTGATGGCAAGGAGGTTTGAAAGACTCAATAACAGATTTGGAAAATACAAGAAATATTATAAGGACAACAGGTACAGGAACAGAAATAACTCAGAAGTTGAGGACAGATCCACTGAGAAAAGGAAGGACCACAAAACTGAAGGTTCCTCATCCAGAAGAAAGGACTCCAAAACCAAGGAGGAAAGTTATCAGGATGATGATACCAACAGATGCTATAACTGCCAAGAGAAGGGTCACTTCCAATATGATTGTCCTGAGCTAAGTGCCAAATAAAGAAAGGAGAGACAAGCCAAGAGAGACAGAAAGATCTCTAGCAAGAAGGCTTTGATTGCTGAAGAAGAAGAACAATCTGAAGAAGGTTCCAGTTCTTCAGATGAGATATTCTCGGATAGTGACAGTGATGATTTCTGCCTTGTTGCTATGGAGGAGGTAAATTCTTCTATCTCTGTTGTTGCTCCTACACAAGCACCTGAGTTTTCAAGTTCAACTATAACCAGTAACTTTGACCTGGTGGATTCTTTTGAGAATCTTATGAAGGACTATTCTGTGTTACAATAACTGCTCATAGACACTCAAGAGCAGAATAAGGAATTGACTGCTGAAAATCTGAGGTGGAAAAACTCTAATACTGCTGAAATCACTTCTCAATTAATGGGAATTACTGATGAACTTGATGTTTTGAAAGTACAACTCTCATAAAAAGAGAAAGTGATAGATACCCTGAATGGAAAATTAGAGAAATCCACTGACGAAAATCAGCTTATCAGAACTGAATTTAATGACCTCTTTGAGAAGCATGAAACTCTAAAGAAAAGTGAGGATAGTGTGCGGAGAAAGTTAGCTCTATTGAATTCTGCATCTAAAGTAATAGATGAAATTCAGAGTTATCAAAGACCTGCAACTATAAAAGCTGGATTGGGATATTATCCAGGGGGAACTTCACAAGGTCTTCTGAATGCTGCTTCTTCCAGTAGCACTAAGATTGTCTTTGTTAAACCGGTGACATGTACTAATCTTCTTACTGAAGAACAACCCCGTGTTTTAGACAAGGGTAAAGGACCTATGGTTTCAGAAAAACAAAAAAAATCAGGATCGAAAGCCCAAACTTCAGGAAAAGGCTAGAAAACCTGAACACTCAGTAGGAAATCCTCAGGCCAGTACTTCGAAGCCTCAGGCTAAGAATACCAACCTGAAAAGAACTGCACAGAACCATCAGAGGAATTTTCAAAAGAGAAACACTCAGCAGAGATATTTTCAATTGAAAAGACCAAGTCCTCAGACTACTGAAAGACCACAATTTCAGTACAGGCAACCTAAACCCCACTTGCCTAAGGGTAAAGGTTTCCTGAACCCAAGTCAGAAGAGACATAGACCAGCTGCACCAAGGCCAAATCATTGGAACAAGAGGCCTGAACCAAAGAAGAACTCTAAGGCTCATGTTCATGCTAAGGCTGGCACTCATACACAGGGTACTGCCAAGGCACCTAGGGTGGTGAATGTGTATGTAGATGTTTATGGAAGACAAATCAGCCACTCTAAAGTAATTAGAATTATCAGGCAAATTTGGGTTCCAAAAGTTACAGCTAACCTGGTAGGACCCTACACCAAATGGGTACCTAAGAACTGATCTGTTTTTCAGGAGAAAGAAAAGGGCACTGAGCTGAATGAAGACAACATAGCCCTGATGAGGGGAAATGAAGTAGTTCCTGCTGCATGGTATCTGGACAGTGGATGTTCAAGGCACATGACAGGATATAAACAAATACTCACTGACTATGTTGAGCAGAAAGGCCCTCAGATTACTTTTAGAGATAACTCCAAAGGACATACTGAAGGATATGGAACTCTTGAAGTGGATCCTGTTCATATCCATGGTGTTTCTTATGTGTCTGGTTTAAAGCATAACTTACTTTCTATCAGTCAATTTTGTAACAAAGGATCCAGTGTTGAGTTCTCAAAGAACTTATGTTATGTGAAAGATAATGCTTCACAGCAAACATTACTGACTGGTACTAGGAAAGGGAATGTGTATCTTGCTGATTGGAAATTATCCCCTAAAGATACATGTTTGGTTGCAAAAAGTTCTACTGATACCAGTAGGCTGTGGCACAAAAGGCTGAATCACTTAAACTTCAAAACCCTGAACAAACTTGCAAGATTAGCACTTGTGAGGGGGTTACCTAATGAAGTGTTCAACAAAGATCATATATGTGATGCTTGTCAGAAAGGAAAACAAATCAGAGCATCATTCAAAAGCAAAGTAGAGGTTTCTACTGACATAATTCTACAATTGTTGCATATGGATCTTGTTTGGAGATGAATTTAATAAAGAAGGTTTGATTAGATCCCAAAAACCCTGAGTATGACAAGTTCAGGATAATCTTGATAGACTGAGTCAGGTTTCAGTATAGATTGTTCAGGAAGTTATCTGTACCATGTATAGTCAGCAGATATAGATTAGGTTAGATTCTGAAGACACTGAAGACTCAGTAAGTTGCTGAAGACACTGAAGACTCAGTATGTCACTGAAGACACTGAAGACTCGGTATGTCACTGAAGACACTGAAGACTTAGTATGTCACTGAAGACACTGAAGACTCAGAAGATACTGAAGATCCAGTAGTTACTGAAGACTCAGTAAGATACTGAATACTCAGTATAACCTGAATGTTCAGAGGCACTGAATAATATCTATCTGAAAGACTACAAAACAGATAAAAATGTAAATATTCAGAAAAGTAGATATTGCCCAAAACATTCATATGCAGACAAAAGTAACTAAGTCTAAGTGTTGTTTAAGGTTATCTCATTCCGAGAGATTGACCAAAAAGAGCCGTTTCATTTGTCTACATTTACTGAAGACAAGAACCAATCAGAGGAAGACAACACTGTACTTTACTGACACTGAAAGCGACAGGACCCTGAATCATGTCAGTAGTACTATGTTCCAGACTGCAAAAATTGGTGATTGGCTACATGACTGCATATTTCCTAAAACATGCAAGGGAGAATTCAAACCCTAAATATAGCCGTTCATCAAACACCATAAGAGGAAAATCATGAAGCTATCTCCTCCAACAGATAGTTTTTCAATAGTGACCTTGGTGAAGTTGCCTATAAATACTAGTGACCCTTTACATTGAGAGGTTACGGGAAATTTCAAAGCAACTCAAGAGCTCATTCGTATTATTGCAAATTGAAGCACTCGAAATAAATCTAGAATTTCCCAAGTGTTTCATATTGGAGAGAGCTCACTATTCTAAGCCTAAGAGTGATAGATATATCCAAAGCTTAGAAGAGATATCCTAACCTTTGCATTAGTTCTTATTGTAAAGGATATCTCACCCTAGTTGGAAACCAACCCAAAACCCAAACCCTTTGTTAAAGTAGTTTGTGTGTGTTTTGTTGGTGAGTTGGAGTTGTAAAGAGTTAGTAAGCTACAGTGAGTTAGCCAGAAAACTCTAGAGAAGAAGTTAGTAAGCTACTTGTGGTAGTCTGAACACTTGTGTGTGTTTGAGTTAGTAAGCTGCAGTGAGTCAGCCATAAAACTAAAGGTAGAAAAGTGAGTAAGCTACAGTGAGTTAGCCAGAAAGCAGAAAGTGGTTAAGGAATTTCTCTAAAGATCAGAGAGAGTGGACGTAGGAGCTTGAGTCTCTGAACCACTATAATTCTTTGTCTTTGTTTTGCTTTAGATCTTGCATTATTATATGTTGCATGTTTTTCACTGAAAGCATTGTTCACTGATATTTAGTTGGAACCAATCCACTGAACTTGCATCAAATTGATCCACCCTTTAATCAATTGTTTTATTGAAGGAAATATTTTTTAAAGAAAAAAAAAAAGCGAGTATAAACTTAGGGCCAACCATTCCGCAGACACTTGAGTAGCTAGAAACGGATAGTTACCAAACCCCGAACCAACTCTACGAGGGTTCAATAAGATAATTATCGATCCAAGCGCCTCGGATCTCGATAAACTTCGAGCTCGATTGGGCTAATCTGAAGCTTCTGAAAGCATCTCAGGATCATTGTCTCAGTAGACTTTGATTCAGGGCAATCTGTGCTTCTCAGGGTAAAATCATCAGGATAACCTGACCCATCTGACCTCAGTAAAAGAAAAGTTTTAAAAATCACTAAACACGTGTATTCCCCGCCATACACATGTGAGACTAATTAAGACCGACCAACAAGTGGTATCGGAAGCGGGGTTCATTTTGACCACTTGCTTTGGTAGCCATAGTCTATTTTGCTGAAAGACTTTGGTGGTCTACTGAATAGATCTGTTTGCTGATATCTTACAAGGCTCAGTCATCATGCCTTCTAAGAAACTTCCTATGTTCTCTGTTGAGAGCTATGACCTATGGAGATTGAGAATGCAGACTCATCTGTATTCAAAACATGAAAGAATGTGGAGAGTGGTTTCTGGAGGACCATTCAAATTTACTGTTGTGAATCCCATAATCACTGATACTTAGAGGAATGATCCCAAAGATGAATTTCCAAAGTCTGATGATCAAATTACTCATGATGAGGGAAAGTTAGTCAATCTGGACTACATTGCTAAAGATACTTTGTATAACACTATTAATGATGGTGTTATGGGGATGATTTCTCACTGTGAAACTGCAAAGAAATATGGGACACACTTGCTGTTATGTGTCAAGGCACAGATCATATTAAGGAAAACAAACTTTATGTTGCTATTGGAAAGTTTTATAGCTTTGAAATGGAAGATAGTGAATCCATTGACAAACTTGAGGTCGTTCACTAAAGATCATGAATGATCCGAGTGCTCTTGGGAAAAGATACCCACAGAGAGAGAAGTGGCAATCGAAAATTCTTAGAGGATTATCTAAGAAATGGGATATACATCTTTGTGGTGATTGAAAACACCAAAAATATTGATTCCATGCCATATCAACAAGTATTCTCTCGGCCCAAAAGCTTATGAGTTTGTGATTGACAAGAAAACTAAGAAATCGACAAAGAAAGATGATTCTTCATCTAGCAAGAATGTGGCTTTCAAAGCCAAAGAGAAATCATGTAAGTCTAGAGAGTCTGAGAACTCACTTGCCAAAAATCAGGATGAGCAGGAGGATAAACTAGTACTGATGGCAAGGAGGTTTGAAAGACTCAATAGCGGATATGGGAAATATAAGAAATATTACGGAATCACGCAGTCTGAGAGAGACTCGGGAAGGAGGACGATACACCGAGAAAAGGAAGGACCCGAAAAAATTTGAAGGATCCTTATCCAAAAAGAAGGACTCCAAGACCAAGGAGGAAAGTGATCGGGATGATGATGCCAACATATGCTACAAATCACAAAAAAAGAAGGTCACTTCCAATATGACCCATCCGAAATGAAAAGCTAAAGAAAGAAAGGAAAGACAAGCCAAGAGAGACAGAAGATCTCCATCAAGAAAGCTATGATTGCGTAAGAGGAAGAACATTCTACGAAGAAGGTTCCAGTTCTTGAGATGAAATTTTCTCGAGCGAAGGATGTGATGATGTCTGGCCTTTATGGTTGTGGAGGAGGTAAATTCTTCTATCTCTGTTGTTGCTCCTACACAAGCACATGAGTTCTCAAGTTCAACTAAATGTGAAGAACTTTGACTGATGGATTCGTTTGAGAATCTTATGAATGACTATTACGTATTACAAGAATCGCTCCTTTGAAACTCAAGAGCGGAACAAGGAACCGAATCACGAGAATCAAGTGGAAAGACTCTAAAAATCTTTGAGATCACTTCTCAATTGATGGGAACTCTTGATGAACTAGATGTTCTCGAAAAGTACAACTCTCGAAAAAAAAGAGAAGGTGATAGAGATCCCGAATGGAAAATTAGAAAATCTACTAGAGATTCAAATTTTATCGTAACCGAGTTCAATGACCTCTTTGAGAAGCATGAAACTCTAAAGAATGTGAGGATAGTCTTGCAGAGAAAGTTAGCTCTATTGAATTACGCATCTAAAGTGATAGATGAAATTGAGTTATCAAAGACCACTTAACTATAAAAAAATGGATTGGGATACATTCCAGGGGAACCTCACAAGGTCTTTTGAATCTTTTATTCTAGTAGCACCAAGATCGTCTTTGTTAAACCAAAGGGCATCTAATCTTCTTCTTCAAGAACCGCCCGAGTTTTAGACAAGGGTAAAGGACCTATGGTTTTAGAAAAAATCGAAGGTTCAGGGAAGAAACCCCGACCTCAGGAAAAGGCTAGAAAACCTTAACACTCAGTAGGAAATCTTCAAGCCAGTACTTCAAAGCCTCAGGCTAAGAATACCAACCTAAAGAGATCTCTGACCGAACCATCGGAGGAATTTTCGGAAGAGAAACACTTTCGCAGAGATATTCTCAACCTGAAAAGACCAACTCCTCGACATGAAAGACCCCAATTTCAAAGACAGTAACCCAAACCCCACTTGCCTAAGGGTAAAGGTTTCTGAGCCCAAGTCGTGAGGGACAGAGACCAACACACACAAAAGCTAAGGCACTTGAACAAAAGGCTGAACCCAAGAAGAACTCTAAGGCTCATGTTCATGCTAAAAAGTTTGCACTCATGCACGGATCTTGCCAAGGCTCTAGGGTGGTGAATGTGTATGTAGATGTTTATGGGAGACAAATCAGCCACACTAAAAGTAATTAGAGTTGTTAGGCGATTTGGGTCCCAAAAGGTACAACTAACCTGGTAGGACCCTACACCAATTGAGTACCTAAGAACTGATCTGTTTTTCTGGTGAAGGAAAGGGCACTGAGCTGAATGAAAACAACATAGCAATGATGAGTGGAAATGAATTGGCTCCTGCTGTATGGTATCTGGACAGTGGATGGTCAAGGCATATGACAGGGATATAAGCAACTAATCACTTGACTATGTTGAGCAAAAAAAGCCCTCGAGATCACATTTGGAGACAATTCCAAAGGACAAACTGAAGGATATGGAACTCTTGAAGTTGACTCTGTTCATATCCATGGTGTTTCATATGTGTCTGGTCTAAAGCATAACTTGCTTTCTATCACCAATTCAAAGACAAAGGATTCATGTTGAGTTCTCAAAGAACTTATGTTATGTAAAAAGACAATACTTCATAGAATTTTCTTGACCGGTACTAGAAAAGGAAATCAGATCTTCTTGATTGGAGTTCAACTCCTAAAGATACATGTTTGGTTGCAAAAAGTTCCACTGATACCAGTTGGTTGTGGCACAAAAGAATGAATCACTTAAACTTCAAAACCCTGAACAAACTTGCAAGATTAGCACTTGTAAGGGGGTTACCCAATGAAGTGTTCAGTAAAGATCATGTATGTGATGCTTGTCAGAAAGGAAAACAAATCAGAGCATCTTTCAAAAGCAAAGTAGATGTTTCTATTGATAGAATACTACAACTGTTACATATGGATCTCTTTGGTCCAAGAACACTGTGAGAAAGAGACTCGCACAAAAGCTGCTGAACTCATCGAAAAGGCTCGATCTTGAAAAAGAATCTGAGTGTGGTCAAAATCAGATCAGATAAAGGAACTGAGTTTATCAATCATATCATATCTGATTATTGTGCAGCAAATGGAATAGCTCATGAAACATCAGCTGCAAGGACCCCACAACAGAATGGTGTTGCTGAAAGAAGAAATAGGACTCTGAAAAGAAGGCTCGCGGGACAATGATTCTTTGGTTTATATTCCTAAGAGATTTTGAAATTTTATCAACCTTGCATGATACTCTCGGAATGGATCCATCTTGACCAAGAACCAAGGAAAAACTCCATATTAAATTTGTGGAATGAAAAGGAAGCCTCTTGTTTCTTTCTTTTTTGTGTTTTTGTTGCAAGTGTTTCATACACAATAATGGTAAAGTTCAGTTGAAAACTTTTGATAGCAAAGCTGATGAAGGGATATTCTTAGGATATTCTGAAGTCAGTAAAGCCTTCGAGTTTACAACCTGTAGGACTCTTATTGTGGAAGAAACACCTCATGTTGTTTTTGATGAATCTACTTGTGTTCAGAAGAAACAGGAACATGACTCAGGAGAACTGATCAAGAGAATCACCAGACTTAGCCTGAAAAAGAATGATAAAACATCCTCTGAACTTTGAAAAAGAAGAAGTCACCACTTTCTATGAATGGAGTGAATCGAGACTCGCATAAAAAGAAGTTCGAGGATGGAAAAACTTCGGATGATGGTGAGACTCGGGATGGAAATTCTCCACTGAAGGAAAGTCAACACAATCAAGTTGACCAATCTAAACGCATACCCGCCTGGACTCGGGTATGTAATGTCGATGAAGATGTGGTCACAGCTGAGGAAAACTCTGAATCTATCAACCAATGGGGAACAAATGTCTCTGACAATGTTCTGAATGGAATTTCCCCGGTTAGGAGAAGTGCCTTCTCATTTGCCTTAGCAGATCCGCCTCCATGGTGGTAAAGAAGCTTGGCATTGATCGTATGTGAAATCTTAGATGACGACGAAAGCAGTGTGAAGGAACACACAGGGTTGATTTGAGAAGCTGAATTCATTGGAAAAGGGTTAAAGGTTCCCACCGGAAGTTTCACAGGTAATAAGGAACTCATCGGAAAAGCATGAAGTATATGCTAAAGAAGATGAATGGTTTATGTTGTATTGTTTGCTTAAACACCCCAGGCTAATTTATAGAAGGAAATTAGGGGTATAAATGCAAATTTATTTTCTCAGAAGACCTTAAGAGAAATTTGCATCGACAACGCGTAAGGAACACGCGGCTAATGGTTGGATGAGTTAATGGTGTGATTAATCACAGCGTATCTATGTCATTATTACGGAATGTCAAACCGCGCCGATTTGGGAATCGAGGCGACTTTTGGACTCCCAAGTAAAAAGTTTTGGCGGGAGTTGACTTGATAAATACTGGTGATTAGAAGAAAGACCAAGGATAAAGAGTATCAGATAAGTGGATCAGATAAGTAACGAAGTGTTTCAAGCAAGAATCTGATCCGATGAGTGAGATATTGGTGGGAAATGCTTAAGGCTACCATCAGTAAAGTCAACAAGTACCAAATCAGATCACAAGTGGTAACTGGTTGATTACAATATCAATCAGTCAGATACGTTCTCTTATTTATCCCTTTCTGAATACCTTACATGCGTTATTTAAATAAAATGTTTTACTCTGTTCATGACGCATGCTCTGCAAAACTTTTAATGCGGACTTGGAAATGTGTTTTTAATGCGTTTTATTGCGAATTTTCGAGTCCAAAATACGAGAAGACTACTTTTCTCAACCGTGCGATCAAAATACTTTTGGCCGACTAATCTCAGCCACCGATTTCAAAACACGGATACTTGAGTACTTTGGAAAGTTGTGCAAAAAGGTTTTCCCTCGTATTCTATAAAATCCAAATCTTTCCACTACTTCGTCTTCTCAAAGCTCTTAATAGATCAATTTTTTTTTTTTAAATCTTCAGAGAATTACTTTCGAGATCAATTGATTCTACTCTTCCAATTTCTAAATCTTTCGAATCAATTTCTGGTAATTTCTTGTTTAATTAATTGCATGATCTCAATTTCTCTCTGGTACCTAGGTTTACAAATCGTGATGATATATTTCTGTAATCTTTATTAGATCTAAACGCTTATTTGCTAAATTGATGCTAAAATTACTAGTTTGACTGAATTTATTGAAATATCTTACTCAAACTAAACATCAATTTGCATATCGTACAGAAATGGCATATCTTATTCCACGACCGGGCCAAGGAAAAAGTTCCGCAATTTTTCATCGATGAAGAAAGACATCATTGATGAAAAGTACGTAGTCTTCACCATCACCTCAGACCCTGAATCGCCGGAATTGCAGGTGCTTGCGAGTGTGTGGACTTGAACGCAAATTTCTCTACACATCGAACATCGTCCCACGCACATGAAGCTCGGGTTTCTATACAATCTGCAGAGGATGAAGACATTGATCTTGACTGATTCTTCCGTTGGAGGACCGGAAGTCACGAGTGTCAAATGATGATCTCGAGAGGATATTCAAATTTAACTCAAGGAAGCATCAATCCGAGACCATACACGATCGATGTAGGAGAAAAGGGATTTCTTGAAGCCGAGTTGTTGAGACACGCAAACAAGGAGAACAAGGCGAACGTCAAAAGCCTCCTATCCCAAGAAGAAAAATATCGCCTTCTTCTTGAAATTGTTCGAAGGTGATCATGTGCTCAACCTCTGATCTTGATCACGATCCCTTCGTACAAGATAAGTGTCATGGCATATTAATCAAGAAGGCTTCGAGATATCAATTGGTTGGGTATGGTCAAAGCAAGATTGAGAAAAGACTACGGGAAGTTCGAACTGACCCAGAGCAATGAAGTGTGCTTATCTTCCAAGTGCTCATTCATACACAAAATCTCTATCATTCTGTCAGATAAGCTGCCACAGAATTATAAATGGAACGAGAATGGAGCAAAGATATACCAAGCAAAGCACAAGGCCATATTGGGCAAAGATGAGTCCCTACCTGGACAATCTGATGAGGATCCAACTCCTAATGTGCCCAAACCCAAGGGAGAAAAGAAGGGAAAAGATAAGGCAACTGCATCGTCTGAAGTACATGAAGAGACCATTCCAGAGAAGAGGATGAAGAGGAAGGATCTGGCCAAGAAACCAGATGCTCAGCGGAAACGTCAGAAGAGAGTCTCATCTCCTCTGAAAAATCGCTCCAATTTACTTTCGGCAAGCCCCAGAAGCGAAGGATCTGATGCAAGTAAGATCGAAAAGAAGAGATAGCGATCCGCTCGAGCCAACTATCGAGAAAGTAAGGGAAGAGCAGATGATCGCTGTAGAAGGAGAGAAATCTGTCAGAGGGACAGAAGTGGAGCAACCTAAGGAAGAATCACCGTTTGATTCTCTGCCTCTCACCAAGATCTTCCAAAGAGAAAGATCGCCAACGCCCACTTCCAAATCACCATCACCCTCTCCTAAAAAATCATCAACACCTCCCCACAAAACCTTCTCACCCTCACCCTCGCCTATCAGATCACTAAAATCTCCCACACCACCAATCAATCAACTCGTTCAGGAAACTGAACACCCTCAAATCGCTGAAAACGAACAACACATATCCCCACAAATATCCCAATCTCCAATCAAGTCACAGGAGCCTGAGAGATCCGACAAGCGAGTGTCCGTCTCTCATAATCCCTTCAATACCAGAACCGTGCTTGCTTCACCTGCTCCAGAGAGCACCATCATAAGGATAATGAAGCAACAGATCAAGGGGTATCTGCTGGATCTATGCCCTGAATTGGATCAACATCCCCGGCATCCAAAGAACAGATAGAAGAGATTGTGTTTACGGAGGGATATCGGTGAAAAGCATTGAAGAATTTCTGATTCTCATGACAACTCTGGGATCAGATTTCTTTGTAGACTTGGAGTTGAAGTGCTTGAACACTGCTGGGATTGAAAGTGCTGTTTAATTGGCATCTGACGATGATATCAGATGGTTAATTCACGAAAGGTTCGGAATTGCTGATAACAGGGAGGAAATCGTTCAACCTCCTACAGATCATCATGAGGAGTGCCGATGAACCAAGAATGGGTCTTTGCGAGATGAGACCCGACTTGGCAAGGCTTCAACATCCGACCCGGACTTTTCGATGAGCTCGATACCTAGATCATTATACTGAGAAGATTCAGGATGGGATCAAGGCTACATTTGAAGATAAATTCGCAGCGCTCACAGCAGATCTGATGAAGCGATTTGAATATAAGCAAGCAAAACTAGTTGACAAGGAACGAAGTCACACAATTGGGATGCACAATGCCATCCTTGCTGAAGTAATGCAACTAGTATATCCTCTTCTGCCGAAAGCTCAAACTCGGTCGACAAACTCTCGATTCGAGACGAGAGATGCTCAATCGGACCATGTACTTTTTGGAAAGTGTCTGGGCATCCTTGGACAAAACCAACAACCACTTGGATATGGGTTGGAAATATTTTCTAGCTTCTACAGAACAAGCAAGACAAGAAATCGAAACTGCTCTCTGACGCTTCTACACTCTCGCACCTTCGCCACCGTTCAGATCACCCTCTTGTTGTCGAGGAACTCAAAAGAGAGATCTCACCAATTAACCGCTCCTCAATCAAGAAGATGTCCAACCTCTTTGATGAAACCAAAAAGGGGAAGGAAAAGAGAATAAAGAGAAGAAAGAAAAAAGTACTCGCATACGATTTGGTAACTTTTTTCATCTCTACCAAAAAATAAGATGTCCAACCTCTACCGATTGATGAAACCAAAAAAGGGAAGGAAAAGAGAAAAAATCGAGAAAAGAAAAAAAACAGGTTACTTCCAGAGTCGACAAGATTGGTAACTTTTTCATCTCTACCAAAAATAAATCATGATCGACTTGCTCGCCAAGAAATCCATCTAACAAGATCTCTTCGAAAGCGGAAATTGGGAGAAAGAAAGCAAAGAGCAACATAGATGAAAGAGATCGATGAAAGCGAGAGAGATTTCTCCACCAAAAAGCGGAAAGAATGCCCTTCAAGAGCGGCACAAGACGAAGAATAAGAGGCCCAATAAAGGCATCCTCTACAGCAGGGCAAGAAGAACATCGCTTCGAAGAATGGGATCGGATCGAGGGAGAATGGTTATGAATGCCCGTCTACATCCTTCGGAGAAGATTCCGATTCATCAAGATCGGGTCGAAAAATGATGATGAATTCCTCGAGAAGATTACGATTCATCAAGAAACAAAAATGATGATCCATACTTCTTACGTATCCATACTTCTACCAGAAAGAAAAGAAGGCAAGATCATGTCAATCGATACCGAAGCTCCACCCTTTGAAGTACTCCTTCCACCTTTGCGTCCAGACAAAAAGCTATATCCTGTAAAGTTCAAAAATACCTACTATGGATTTGCTGAAAAATGAGGGATCCATAGAAGAGAAGAGTTGGACAAACTTATGCAAAGGATGTACAGGATATTTGGCATCCCCAAAGAACTACAAATGTTCAAGTACACCTGAGGAAGACAACTTGGAATCGATGATAGTACGCTTTTCATGTATTCTATAATGCACACACCTATCTGAATCGAAATATTCCATCTCATTTGATTCTAAGACAACATCTCATTGTCTTCGAGGTATGTCTTTATTTACATTATCTACATTTCCATTCATGGTATCTGTTTTTCTGATTAAGAGTTTTGGTTCCATCAAAAAGGGGGAAATTATTGGGAAATCTGTATTTTAGTTTTGATGGAAGTTCCAAAACAGGTTGTAATAGAACCAAATCGGACACATTAGGCGGTGATGACTTAGAATCGATTAAGATGACCAAATTTGAAATGTATAGATAAATGATGTAAAGATAGGTCACATATTGAGGGGGAACTCAATATGTATAGGTCAGGTCGAAGTATCAGATGACCCAGATAAGGTCAGATGATCAGAAGACTAAGAACAAATCAGAAGACAAGAAGTCAGAAGATCAAGTGAAGATAAAAGATACTGAAGACACAGATGAACCTGAAGACTCAGATGAACCTGAAGACTCAGATAGACACTGAATACTCGATGAACTCAAGACTCGAGATAAACTCAAGACTTCAAGAATAAACTCGAAGACTCAAGAATAAACTCAAGACTTCGATGATTTGAATACACTGAGGCTCAGAGACACCTGAAGATCAAAAAACCTGAAGACCTACATTCAGTCGAGTCTGCGTATTGAGCTAAGACAATATGCATCAGAAAACTCAACAAGGTAGACTGATAAGTTACCTGATCAAGTCAGCTCACACCTAGTGACAATCAAAAATATACACCAGACAAGACGAATCTTCTACAAAAGGAATATCAATAGTCTAACGGACAAAATACTAAAGTGCTTGCCTCATGGCTCAAGAGAAAGCGACACGTGCACAAAAAAGAGTGACAATGCGGATACTGGATCGAGGACAAAAAACGGCACTAATCATGCCTACGGCCACGCCGATAATCGGAGCACGTCACAATCATATCCTACAACCTACTTAATATAGCCCGAAATTCAAATTGCTCTCCAACGGCTCTTTGATTTCGAGGTCTATAAAATGGGATTGCTCGAAAGGAAGAAATAGAGACCAACCACTATCACATGAACAATTGAGCGAAGCGGAACAACATTTTTGGGAAATCTGTAATTTAGTTTTGATGGAAGTTCCAAAACAGGTTGTAATAGGACCATCATACACAGTGGTGATCGATGACTTAGAATCGTTAAGATGACCAAATTTAAATGTATAGATAGCTAATGTAAAAGATAGGTCACATATTGAGGGGGAACTCAATATGTATAGGTCAGGTCGAAGTATCAGATGACCCAGATAAGGTCAGATGATCAGATGACTAAGCACAAATCAGAAGATAAGAAGTCGAGATCAGGAGAAGACAAGAAGACATCAAGACTCGGATGAACTCAAGACTCGGATAGACATCAAGACTCGGATGAACTCAAGACTCGGATAAAACTCAAGACTCGAAGAATAAACTCAAGACTCAAGATGATGATCTGGCCGAGGCTCGAGACACCAAGATAAAAGACACAAGACCTATATCGTGAGTTCGCATATTGAGCCAAGACAATGTGCATCTCAAGACTCAACAAGGTAGATCGACCGCCATCAATCAAGTCACCACACCGTAACAATCTAAAAGATACACCAGACAAGATGAATCTTCTACAAAAGGAATATCAATCGTCTAATGGATAAATTTCTGAAGTGCCGCCTCGCAAAGCCAAGGAGAAAGTGACACGTGCACAAAAAGAGCTGACAATGCGGGATACGATGTTGCGGACAAAAACGGCGCTAATGATGCCTACGGCCACGCCGATAATCGGAGAACATCACAATCATATCCTACAACCTACCTAATATAACCCGAAATTCAAATTGCTCTCGAACGGCTCTTTGATTTCGAGGTCTATAAAATGAGATTGTTTGTCAATTGAAAAAGAGAGACAACTAGTAAAGAACGAACACGGAGACACCGCAAAAGAAGCAAAAGCTACAGCAAAATCTCCGCTCAAAGAACACTATATTTGAAGATTATTCTTAGAGTGTTCATCCCGTTAGTTCTTAGCAAGAAATCCTATCCACTAGCAATTTGGCTACCTAAAACACCAGGATAGATTTCCAGTTGGAACCCTCAAACATTCTTTACCCAAACGCAAGTTAGGTTAAGTTTGTTCCCGGAAGATTTCAGACTAGGGATTCTAGTTTTTTTATTTCTATTTCGGTTGAGTGTGAACTCGATAAACATCTGTTGAGTGTGAACTCGATAAACATCTGTAGAGTGTGAACTCAATAAACATCTCGGCCATCCTTTGAAGGATATAAGTCCCGCAGGTTAAGTTTATAGAGTGAGAACTAGGTAAACATCTCGGCCATCCTGTGAGGGGTATAAGTCCCGCAGGTTAAGTTCGGTTAAGGTTCCCCTGTGTTAAGGGAAGAGTGGACGTAGGACGGGTTTCGTCTGAACCACTATAAAAGTCTTGTGTGCATTTACTTGCTTTCTTATTGCTTTACACTATTCACACAACTGAGTTTAAAACAGCATACATATTCTAAGTTAAGCTCAGTCTGCACCAAGCAACTGATCTGATCAGATTGACACCTTAGTCAACTGGTTGAAACTGACTTAAGAATCTGAATTGATAAAACTGGTTTTTCACACGGGTAAAAATAAGCTTACGCACCATTCAGTTAAACTGACAGATATCAAAAGTCGATCGCCCTTAGGCACTCAAGAAGATTGAACATCGGTCTCAACCGATACACTAGCACTCGATCGGATGTCTAATCATTGCTCACACCGACGGCACAAAAAAGTTTTGGAAGGCTATTCACCCCTCCCCTCTAGACTTCCACCCTCACAAAACTTGTTCGGGACCTACAAGTGGTATCAGAGCAGTGGTTCTACAGACCACTGGCTTTGAATATCATTGATTCTTGAGGAAGAATCTTTGTGGTCATTTGAACAAATCTTGAAAAACCGTTTTTCAAAACTCATTCGTTTTCAAAATCACTCAGCATGGATAATACCTCTGGCATGTATCATGATTTGCCTAAGTTTTCAATTGATGAGTATGCAGATTGGGCCATATATATGCGCAACCATCTAGGATCGATAAGCGGCAGAATGATGGAAGTCATTGAACGAGGACCCATCATTATATATCAAGACAACCCAGCAGTTGGAGGAGATCCAGACTTTGCACCGGGAAGTCTTGTACGAAAAAGCCCAGCCCTGATGGATGCAGAAGAAAGAAAGTTGTATACTCTAGATACAATCGCCAGGCATATAATCATGAATACGATGGATAAAGTTACAAAGGAGACGATAAAGTATCTCAAAACCGCGAAAGCAATGTGGGATACTCTTGCTGAGATATGCAAAGGAAATGATCAGATCAAAGACAAAGGACTACAAAAAAGGATCGGTGAACTTCGAAAAGCTAAAGATGTTGCCCAACGAGACCATCAACGAGCTCGATGGGAGGATCACCATGTCAGTAAATAAGCTACGAGAACTTGGAAGAGAGATGTCAGACAAAGATATCAACTACAAGATCTTAAGATCTCTCACCAAGAAATGGGACATGAAAGTCACGGTAATCAAGGATTGCCAAGACATTTCAAAGATGAAGCCGAGTAGCTTGTTCCTAAGCCTTAAAGCTCACGAGTTCGATTTAATCGAAAGAGGACAAGCAGATGAAGATGAGACGCCTGCAGAAGCCTCAACGTCTAAATCAGTTGCACTTAAAGCAACCAAAGAAGCCAGATCGAAGGCAATCAACTCGTTGGAAACATAATGAGTCAAGGTAATGATCGCTCGGCTACCGCGAAAACTTGAAAGAACAAATACTCGAATTTTGGTAAGTATCGGAGATTCTACAAAGGACTATCAAGACAACAAAGAAAGCAGAGGCCAACCGATGATCACTAGAAAGAACCAGATCCGATGATCGAAGAGATCACAAGAGAAGAAAAGAAAAGAGATGATCCGGCTGGATGAGAGAAGAGATAACGATTTGGATGTAAGGAGTTCAGATACCATCGTAGCGGAAGTCACCGACAGATCCTACAAACGGAGTGACTCACCCGCAGAGGAAGTTCCAGAGATCGAGGATCGTGGCTTCAATCATGAGCGAGAAACCAGTCACTACAACACCGAAACTGCTAACCTCGACTCCCCGGAGAAAGAGAAGAGAAACGGAACAGAAGAGAACAACGCCTCAGAGATAGGAAAGCCCTAGTCGCTGACACATCTGGAATTGATGATTCCTATCTGCCTTTTGAGGACTCTGGCTACTCATTTGTAGAAGACTTCGTCCGATAAACAATCTTTATTGACTTCCACGAGCATGAAGATCCGATATTCTCTTCGATGACGATAAAGTCCGCCTTTGATGGCCAAGGAGGACCAATCTAAGGTAACCTCCAAACCTTCGCTTTTTCAATTTCCACACCGCTATCATTAGCACACCTTTGGAGAGATTGACTTGCAAAATTTACTACGAGCAATTGCTTGATGATCTCTCCGATCAAGATGAGACACTTATACAATAGTGGAAGCAAAAAATGACAAGCAAAGGATCAGAAATAATCAGCTTGTTAAAGAAAACGCCTCAAGAAAAGCTCTTTGTCGAATTCATCAAACCGCCGAGAAGGTAAATCGAGGAACTTAACGTTCGAAAGTTAAATCTTCGATCGATAAAAAGCAGATCAAAGATCACTAGCAATCAACAAAACGACAAAGTCGATGATTTCAAAATCCTTCAAGCTAAATTTGATGAGCTATTCCGACTACATGAGAGTCTAAAATCTACTGAGGATAGTTTGCGCAAGAAAATAGAGGTTTTCACGAAGTCATCAAAAACAGTTCAAGATATGAACACCTATTTTTGAATGACGACTAACAAGAAGGGAATTGGGTATGAGAACCCTTCTACATCCTCAAAAGCATCGTTTGATTCACTTTAGAAGGGTGTAATCAAACGAGTCTCTGACAAAGATACACTAAAAGCTAAACTTGTATCGATAAGGGAAAAAGACTCCGAAAGAAGCAAGTAAAAAGCCTAATCGAAAAAGGAAATGCAAATTGACCCCAATCGATAAAGCATCGATCGAGGAATCAACGAGAAGAACCCGGTTCTTACAAGAAACCTCAACCTGATCAACAGATTAGGTATCAGAAGTGACAACCTGTAAGAAGGAAATCTAATCTGAGACCCAATCAAGGTCAGTTGCCTAATAAGCAAGCTATAGGTAAACTGCAAAGACCACCTATGCCAAAAAGATATGAATCTTTTGATGGTAGCAGTCGTACCTACCCTTATAACCAGAGATCTAGGGCTACTGCACCTGAGCCACACTGGATTAAAAGAAGACAAAATATAAAGAAAAATCCCAAGTCTTCTAAGTCATCCAAGGCTCACACGAATAATCATACTAATCAGAAAGCATATAAAGAGACGTATGATTATGTTGATATGTATGGGAGACAAATCAGACCTTCTAATCTATCTGATTTTCATAGAAGTGCTCTGTTTGTGTGGATCCCTAAATCCACCACTAACCCCCCAGGACCCAATTCCAAAGGCGTACCTAAAGCCTGATTTGATTGCAGGTTCGCGTAGGACTGGCCAAAAAGGAGGTGTACAAGCAACTATCTGGTACATCGATAGTGGATGCTCAAGGCACATGACTGGAAGCAAACATCTCCTTAGCTCTTACAAAGAACAAGAAGGCCCACGTGTACTCTTCGGTGATGATAACTTTGGTTTTACCAAGGGATTCGGAACCTTAGAGAATGATGATGTACAAGTAACTAGAGTCTAGTATGTCGAAGGATTAAAGCACAATCTACTACCAGTATCACAATTCTGCGACAACGGATTCAGCGTTGAGTTCTCGAGCGACAAGTGTACGACAAGGAATCTAGCCACTCAACAAACCTTGCTAACTGGTTCAAGGAAAGGCTCAATCTACACAGCAGATTGGAACAGATGCCCAAGGAATACATGCTTAATTGTTAAGAGTTCCAAAAGTAGCAGTTGACTCTGGCACAAAAGATTGAGTCATCTGAACTTCAAGACTCTTAACAAGATAGCTAGGATGTTTTTGGTTGAGGGACTTCCGAATGAGATATTCTCCAAAGATCAGACATGTGCCGCATGTCAGAAGGGAAAACAAGTTAAAGCCTCATTCAAGGGAATACCTGGACCAGCATCCAGTAGAGTACTGCAACTGCTCCATATGGATCTATTCGGACCAGTTACACTAGTCAGTCTCAGTGGACGCAAATATACTCTAGTAATCATGGATGATTATTCCAAGTTTACTTGCGTTGTATTCTTATACAAGAAGAACGAGACAACGACAAAGATACCCGAGTTGCTCAAGAAGCTACAAAACGAGAAGGGTGTCAGCATAGTTAAAATCAGATCAGATAAAGGTACAGAGTTCCTGAATTCCTTTATTACTGATTTTTGCATTGAGTTTGGTATACAGCATGAAACGTCAGCTGCAAGAACGCCACAACAAAATGGAGTAGCAGAACGGAGAAACAGAACTCTCAAGGAAGCTGCTCGCACTATGTTAGCTGAACATGCCACACCAAGCCGTTTCTGGGCATAAGCAAACAACACTGCATTCCATACTCAGAATAGATGTTCTCTGACTAAGACTCACTTCAAAACACCTTATGAACTGTGAAAGGACATAAAACCTCGTGTTTCATACTTCTATGTTTTTGGGTGCAAGTGTTTCATACACAACAATGGGAAAAGTCAGTTGAAGACTTTTGAGGCCAAGTCGATGATGGGGCATATTCTTAGGATATTCCTCATCCAAATAAGGCTTTCGAGTTTACAACAAACGAACCCTAGTTGTGGAAGAAACACCACATGTGGTCTTTAATGAGACATCTTCGAACAAGAAAAAGTTCGCCTCGAACAAAAGCGTGCAGCATCAACCGCTACGACACGCGAGAAAAAATGGATCGACTAAGCATCAAGTAGAAAGAACACGAACACGTAATAGTGTACATCCCAAAACTTGATCTTCTTTCAACAGTCAATCGAGACCCAAAGGTACGCTGGCTACCGCGATTGAAGAAGTTCTGCATACCGAGATAATATCAACCGGAACCATCCGGTTCGGGGGAACTCTGAAGTTCCTACGAATGGACATCGGCACATGATTAGTCCAACATCACCGAGACATGTTCTTATCAAGTGGATCATAATTCCGCACCACTCCCCAATCACTAGTAATGAACTACTATCGACATATGGATGATGTTCTCCAAAGCAGACGACATCATAATGAAGGACTGGATTACCAAACCATCCAACCGATCGATTATCGGAGACCCATCCCGATCGAGTCAAAACTAGACATCGATTGGTGAAAGTACCATGTCTTTGTTGTTATCTGTCTTTGAAGGAACCAACTACGATGAGGGAAGCTCTACAAGACGCTTGGTGGATTATAGCCATCTTTGGAGGAGCCGGAAACGATTTGAAAGGAATCAAGTTTAGAAATTGGTGGATGCACCAACTCATCAAGACGTAATTGGCACGAAGTGGGTATTCAAGAACAAGAGAGATGAGAAAAATGTCATAACCAGAATAAGGCAAGACTTGTTGCTAAGGGGGTATTCACAATCGGAAGAATTGATTATGATGAGACCTTTTCACCCGATCGCTACTTTAGAAGCCATTCGGGTTTGTTTTAAGCATATCTTTTGCCTACGTAGGGTTCACTTGTGTATCGGATGGATGTGAAGAGTGCATTCTTAAATGGGGTACTAGCGAGAGGAAGTTTATGTCGAACAACCTCCGTGGCTTTGAAAAAAGCAACCCAAGTGTACCGCTTAAGGAAAGCTCTTTACTGACTGAAAAACAAGCTCCACGAGCTTGGTATGATACACTCTCTCGATTCTTGATAGACAAATGGTTCACTAAAGGAATAGTGGATAGAACCTTATTCAGAATAGAAGATGGAGAAGATATTCTGATGGTTCAGATTTACGTGGACTACATCATCTTCGGATCTCCCAACAAGAAGTTATGTGAGAAGTTGGAAAATTGATGCAAGGGATGTCCATGATGTCCATGATGGGTCGGATGAATTACTTTACGGGTTTACAAGTCAAGCCCAGTCTGAAGGGATATTCATCGCGGTAAGTACACAAGGAATCTCTCTGGCAAAATTTGGAGTTCAACATTGCAAGGAAGCGAAATTCCCATGATGACCGGGTTCAAGATGGATCCAGATGAAGATGGTCGAAAGTTAATCGAAAAAAATATAGAGCTCGATTGGATCACTACTATACCGATGCCAAAGCCAGACCCGGACATTACTTTTGCAGTAGGTGTATGCGCCAGATTTCAAGCAAATCCAATGCAAAGCCACCTAGAAGTAGCTAAGCGGATTCTCAAGTATCTGAAGGGGACTGTAAACCTTGGTTTATTTTACCCATTAGATGACAATCTAGAGCTTAGTGGGTATTCTGATTCAGATTACGGAGGTTGCAGAATCGGCAGGAAGTCAACCTCAGGTTCATGTCATTTTCTGGGAAATAAACTGATCTCTTGGTTTTTTGAAGAAGCGGACATCGATTCGACATCTACTACTTTGAAGGAGAATATATGGTTTGCGAAGGAAAAGTTGTTCCCCAATTGCTTCGCTAAGCCAAAGAAATGAGGGATTACAACATTGTAGCTAAGAACGTACCTATATTACGTGACAATGTAGTCTTTGCAATCACTCAGAATCATGTTCTACATACAAGATGCAAGCATGTGGATGTCAGACACCATTTTATCAGAGATCACGTTGAAAAGAAGAATATCATGATGGAAAAGATCCATACTGACAAGCAGAAAGCTGATATCTTAACCAAGCCGCTAGTTGAGATCAGATTCAGAGAGTTATGCAACGAGCTAGGGCTTCTGGATCTTGGAGAAAATGCACCAGATATGGTTGAAGGACTGATCTCCAGAACCAGTTGGTTAAAAGACTAACCAAGTTAAGTGAAATCAGTTGAGTTAGGAATCTCAACCGATCGACGACCGAACGAGGAGCCGATTTGAAGTTCGGATAAGGAGCGCGATCGAAAAGTCGATAAGTAGCCGATCCGTTCGGACAAGGAGCGATCGATTCAAGATATATCGAGTTAAGGGGAACCGATCAGATGGAAGATTAGTTTATCAGTCGATTAAAGCTACAGTCAACAAGCAAGTCAAGTTTAAAGCTACAGATCGCATAAGTCAAAAGAAACAACACAACAATGGAATAACAGAGTTTTTCATTGATAAGGACCCGGAGGTCAGATTTACAAGTTACAAGTGATATCACAAGCTACAAATGCTACAAGCTATCTTCAAGTGGTATTACAAGTACAAGAAGACCCGAGGTCATAAACCATAAGCCCCCGAGACAACCTAGGCGGGGAAGGAGAGAGAGAGATTTTAAGAGTTGATGTTCTTAGACTCTCCGGCCGCCAGCAGAGAGAAGCCTAGAATCTGAAAAGCCACTCTTAGAGCTTGGAGTGAGGAGCGAGAGAGCGATCCTTGAAGGATCTTTTAAGCTAGGAGCCCTTAGACCTAAAAATCAATGGGCTTTCCAAATTAAATGGGACACAAGTACAGGTTTAGTCACAAAGACCATATGGCCATGAGTGTCTCATGCAAATATTGAGTTTGATACACAAGATTGTATATCAAACCCATGTTTTTGTTCGAGACTAAGTCTGTTTATGCTAATTCCGTCATCTCGATAGGCGCACAAAGTGCATCACGGTTAGGAGAAGTGCCTTCTCATTTCCCTTAAGCGATCTGCCTCCATGGTGGTAAAGAAGCTTAGCATTGATCGTATGTGAAATCTTAGATGCTTGAAACCAGCGGTGTGAAGGAATACACAGGGGTTGATTTGAGAAGCTAAATTCATTGGAAAAGGGCTAAAGGTTCCCACCCCAAGTTTCAATTTGAAATAAGGAACTCATCGGAAAAAGCATGAAGGATATGCTAAAGAAGATGAAATGGTTTATGTTGTGTTGTTTGCCTAACACCCCAGGCTAATTTATAGAAGGAAATTAGGGGTATAAATGCAAATTTTATCTTCTCAGAAGATCTTAAGATAAATTTGCATCGACAACGTCGAGAATCTGGCTTTCGATGGTTTGATGAGTTAACGGTGTGATTAAATCACAACGTATCTATGCCATTATTACGGAATGTCAAATCGCGCCGATTTGGGAATCGAGGCGACTTTTGGACTCCCCGAAGTAAAAGTTTTGGCGGGAGTTGACTTGATAATACTGGTGATTAGAAGAAGACTGAAGGATGATGTGTATCAGATAAGTGGATCAAATATGTAGCGACGTGTTTCAAGCAAGAATCTGATCAGATAAGTGAGATATTGTTGGGAAATGCATGAGGCAACCATCAGATAAATCAACAAAGTACCGATCGGATCATCATCGTGGTAACTCGATTGATTACAATATCAATCGATCGATCACGCTCTCTTATTTATCTCTTTCTGAATACCTTACATGCGTTATTTAAATAATTGATTTATTTTACTCTGTTCATGACGCATGCTCTGCAAAGCTTTTAATGCGGATTTGGGAAAATGTTTTCAAAACGTTTTATTGCGATTTTTTTGAGTCCGAAATACAAGAAGACTACTTTTCTCAACCGTGCGATCAAAATACTTTTTGGCCGACTAATCTCAGCCACTGATTTCAAAACACGAATACTTGAGTACTTTGGAAAGTTGTGCAAAAAGGTTTTCCCTCGTTTTCTATAAAATCCAAATCTTTTCAGAAAAACCTCTTTCCAGTACTTCGTCTTCTCAAAGTTCTTAAAAGATAAAAAAAAATTCCAAAAACTCTTCAGAGAATTACTTTCGAGATCAATTGATTCTACTCTTCCGATTTCTAATTCTTTCGAATCAATTTCTGGTAATTTCTTGTTTTAACTAATTGCATGATCTCAATTTCTCTATGGTACCTAGGTTTACAAATCGTGAAGATATATTTCTGTAATCTTTATTAGATCTAAATGCTTATTTGCTAAATTGATGCTAAAATTACAAGTTTGACTGTATTTATTGAAATATCTTACTAAAACTAAACATCAATTTGCATATCGTACAAAAATGGTATATCTTATTCCACGACCAGGCCAAGGGAAAAAGTTCTGCAATTTTTCATCGATGAAAAAAGACATCATTGATGAAAAGTACGTAGTCTTCACCATCACCTCAGACCCTGAATCGCTGGAAATTCTGGAGTGCTTGCGAGCGTGTGGACTTGAACGCTATTGCTCTACACATCAGAACATCGTCCACGCACATGAAGCTCTGAAGTTTCTCTACCATCTACAGAGGGATGAAGACATTGATGCTGACCTGATTTCTTCCGTTGGAGGACTGGAAGTGCGAGTGTCGAATGACGATCTCCAGAGGATATTCGGCCTAACTCGAGGAAGCATCAATCTAGAGACCTATACGACTGATGTAGAAGAAAAGGGATTTCTTGAAGCCGAGTTGTTGATACCTGCAAACAAGGAGAACACGACGAACGTCAAAGCCTCCTATCTGAAGAGAAAATATCGCCTTCTTCTTGAAATTGTTCAGAAGGTGATCATGTGCTCAACCTACAGTCTTGATGCAGTCACTTCGTACAAGATAAGTGTCATGGCTGCACTAATCAAGAAGGCTTCAGATATCAATTGGTTGGGTATGGTCAAAGCAAGACTGAGAAAAGACTCCGGGAAGTTCGAACTGACCCAGAGCAATGAAGTGTGCTTATCTTCCAAGTGCTCATTCATACACAAAATCGCTATCATTCTGTCAGATAAGCTGCCACAGAATTATAAATGGATCGAGAATGGAGCGAAGATTTACCAAGCAAAGCACAAGGCCATATTGGGCAAGGATGAGTCCCTACCTGGACAATCTGATGAGGATCCAACTCCTTATGTGCCCAAACCCAAGGGAGAAAAAAAGGAAAAGATAAGGCAACTGCATCGTCTGAAGTGCAGGAAAAGGTTGTTCCAGAGAAGAGGATGAAGAGGAAGGATCTGGCCAAGAAACCAGATGCTCAGCGGAAACGTCAGAAGAGAGTCTCATCTCCTCTGAAAACTGCTCCAAGTTCTGCCCAGCAAGTCAGCAGAACGAAGGATCTGATGCAAGTGAGATCAGACGAAGAGATAGCAGTCCGCTCTGAGCCAACTATCAGAGAAGTAAGGGAAGAGCAGATGATCGCAGCAGAAGGAGAGAAATCTGTCAGAGGGACAGAAGTGGAGAAATCTGAGGAAGAATCACCATCTTATTCTCTGCCTCTCACCAAGATCTTCCATAAAGCAAGATCACCAACGCCCACTTCCAAATCACCATCACCCTCTCCTCAAAAATCATCATCACCTCCCCACAAAACCTTCTCACCCTCACCCTCGCCTATCAGATCACCAACATCTCCCACACCACCAATCAATGAACCCGTTCAGGAAACTGAACACCCTCAACACGCTGAAAACGAACCTAAACTACAAACATCCCAATCCCCAATCAAGTCTCAAGAACCTGAGAGATCCGACGAACGTGTGTCCATCTCTCATAATCCCTTCAACACCAGAACAGTGCTTGCTTCACCTGCTCTAGAGAGCCCCATCATTAAGATAATGAAGCAACAGATCAAAGAGTATCTGCTGGATCTATGCCCTGAATTGGATCAACATCCTGGCGTCCAGCAACAGATAGAAGAGATAGTGTTCTGGAGGGATATCAGACTGAAGAGAATTGAAGAATTTCTGATTCTAATGACAACTCTGGGATCAGATTTCTTTGTAGACTTGGAGTTGAAATGTCTAAACAATGCTGGGATTGAAAGTGCTGTTGAATTGGCATCTGATGATGATATCAGATGGTTGATTCACGAAAGGTTTGGTATTGTTGATAACAGGGAGGAAGCCGTTCAACCTCCTACAGATCATGAGGGAGCTGCCGATGAACCAAGAATGGGTGCTGCAGATGAGACCCGACTTGGCAAGGCTTCAACATCTCGACGGGCTACGATGAGCTCGATACCCTAGATCATCATACTCGGAAGATTCGGGGATGGGATCAAGGTCGCATTTGAAGACAAATTCGCAAAGACTCACAAAGAGATCTGATGAAGCGATTTGAATATGAGCAAGCAAAACTAGTTGACAAGGAATGAAGTCACACAGTTGGGATGCACAATGTCATCCTTGCTAAAGTAATGCAACTAGTATATCCTCTTGCTGAGAAGCTCAAACTCCAGTCTGACAAACTCTCAGTTCAGACAGAGATGCTCAATCAGGCACATGTACTTTTGGAAAGTTTCTGGGCATCCTTGGACAAAACCAACAACCACTTGGATATGGGTTGGAAATATTTTCTAGCTTCTACAGAACAAGCAAGACAAGAAATCGAAACTGCTCTCAGACGCTTCTACACTCCTGCACCTTCTGCCACCGTTCAGATCACTCCTCTTGTTGTCGAGGAACTCAAAGAGGAGATCTCACTAAGAATTAATTCGCTTTCGAACATAAGATGTCCAACCTCTTTGATGAAACCAAAAAGGGGAAGGAAAAGAGAATAAAGAGAAGAAAGAAAAAAAGACTTTGAACCGGTTGGTAACTTTTTCATCTCTACCAAAAATAATCAGATCTCGACTTGCCCGGCCCACTCCATCTACCGATCTCGTTGGCGGAAATGAAAGAAACGTGGAGGAAAACATAGCAAAGAGATCGATGAGCGTAAAAGTGCTATTTCGCAGGTTAATGCCAGAGTCGATAAGATTGAAAAACTTTTCTTCGCTCGCTTCGTAAAAGAATGGAAATCGGTGATCGTGCCAAGAGCCTTGAACTCGCTAAGAAATTAGTCAAGAAGGCGAACAAGATGAACCTCGAAAGCGCACTCTTAGGAGAAAGAAAGGCAAAGGCAAGATGATGAAAAGCAATCGCGAAGATCGTAGACAAGGCCAGCCTATTCTCCACCAAAAGCGGATGACTCTGAACAAGTTCAAGAGCGTATAAGACAGAGAATAAGAGAGGCCGCAATAAAGACTCGTGGTTAGCAGAGGCTAAGGAAATGAACATCGCTACATCCGGCCGGGAAGAGGAAGAACGGTCAAAGCAGAGGAGATTGCTTGGGAGAAGAATGCCCTTCCGGCACCTGTTAAAGGCATCCTCTGTGCACGGCAAGATCTGCTTCCAGAATGGGATCAGATCAGAGGAGAATGGTTATGTGACGTCTACATCCTGGAGAAGATTCCAATTCATCAAGATCAGACTGAAAATGATGATGAATTTCGGAACTGGTTAGAAACAAAGTATCCGACTTCTACCGCATAAAGATGAAAGAAGGCAAGATCATGTCACTAATACCAGAAGCTCCACCCTTTGAAATACTCCTTCCACCTTTGCGTCCAGACAACAAGCTAGATCCTGTTAAATTCAAGAATATCTACTATGGACTTGCTGAAAAGGGAGGGATCCATAGAAAAGAAGAGCTGGACAAGCTAATGCAAAGGATGTACAGGATGTTTGGCATCCCCAAAGAGCTGCAAATGTTCAAGTACACCTGAAGAAGACAACTTGGAATCAGATGATAGGTACGCTTTTCAGGTATTCTACAATGCACACACCTATCTGAATGAAACTTTCCATCTCACTGATTGTAAGACAACATCTCATTGTCTTCTGAGGTATGTACTGTTTACATTATCTACATTTCCATTCATGGTATCTGTTTTTCTGATTAAGTATGATTAAGTGTTTTGGTTCCATCAAAAAGGGGGAAATTGTTGGGAAATCTGTAATTTAGTTTTGATGGAAGTTCCAAAACAAAGGTTGAATAGGACCAATGACTGTTAGTTGTCGATGACTTAGAATCGATTAAGATGACCAACCTGAAATGTATAGATAGCTGATGTAAAAAATAGGTCACATATTGAGGGGGAACTCAATATGTATAGGTCAGGTCGAAGTATCAGATGACCCAGATAAGGTCAGATGATCAGAAGACTAAGCACAAATCAAAAGACAAGAAGTCAGAAGATCAGGAGAAGACAAGAAGACACCAAGACTCGGATGAACTCAAGACTCGGATAGACATCAAGACTCGGATGAACTCAAGACTCAAATAAACCTGAAGACTCAGTAACAAACCTGAAGACTCAATATGACTGAATACGCTGAGGCTCAGAGACACCTGAAGATAAAAAGACCTGAAGACCTATATCAGCAGAGTCTGCATATTGAGCCAAGACAATGTGCATCTGAAGACTCAACAAGGTAGACTGATCAGTTACCTGATCAAGTCAGCTCACACCTGGTAACAATCTAAAAGATACACCAGACAAGACGAATCTTCTACAAAAGGAATATAAATCGTCTAACGGACAAATTTCTGAAGTGTCGCCTCGTAAAGCCAAGGAGAAAGCGACACGTGCACAAAAAGAGCTGACAATGCGGGATACGATGCTACGGACAAAAATGGCGCTAATGATGCCTACGGCCATGCCGATAATCGGAGCACGTCACAATCATATCCTACAACCTACCTAATATAGTCCAAAATTCAAATTGCTCTCCAACGGCTCTTTGATTTCGAGGTCTATAAAATGGGATTGTTTGTCAATTGAAAAAGAGAGACAACTAGCAAAGAACGAACACGGAGACACTGCAAAAGAAGCAAAAGCTACAGCAAAATCTCCGCTCAAAGAACACTATATTTGAAGATTATTCTTAGAGTGTTCATCTCATTAGTTCTTAGCAAGAAATCCTATCCACTAGTATTTTGGCTACCTAACACACCAGGATAGATTTCCAGTTGGAACCCTCAAACATTCTTTACCCAAACGCAAGTTAGGTTAAGTTTGTTCCCGGAAGATTTCAGACTAGGGATTCTAGTTTTCTAATTTCTAGTTCGGTTGAGTGTGAACTCGATAAACATCTGTTGAGTGTGAACTCGATAAACATCTGTAGAGTGACTCGATAAACATCTTTAGAGTGTGAACTCAATATATATCTCGGCCATCCTTTGAAGGATATAAGTCCCGCAGGTTAAGTTTGTAGAGTGAGAACTCGGTAAACATCTCGGCCATCCCGTGAGGGGTATAAGTCCCGCAGGTTAAGTTTGGTTAAGGTTCCCTTGTGTTAAAGGAAGAGTGGACGTAGGACGGGTTTCGTCTGAACCACTATAAAAGTCTTGTGTGCATTTACTTGCTTTCTTATTGCTTTACACTATTCACACAACTTAGTTTAAAATAGCATACATATTCTAAGTTAAGCTCGGTCTGCACCAAGCAACTGATCTGATCAGATTGACACTTTAGTCAACTGGTTGAAAACTGACTTAAGAATCTGAATTGATAAAACTGGTTTTTCACACGGGTAAAAACAAGCTTCCGCACCATTCAGTTAAACTGACAATCAAGTTGATCTGCCCTTGGGCACTCAGTAAGATTGAACATCAGTCTAAACTGATACACTAAAGACTATGATCGGATGTCTAATCATTGCTCACACCGATCCGAACAAAAAGTTTTGGAAGTCTATTCACCCCTCCCCTCTAGACTTCCACCCTCACAAAACCCGTTCGGGACCCACAAACATCATTAACACAGATTCTTAAGAAGGAATAAGCCTTCAGAATTTCCGCTCGAAGAACACCATATTTGAAGATTATTCTAAGAGTGTTCATCCCATGTTCTTAGCAAGAAATCCTATCCACTAGCATTTTGGCTACCTAAAACACCAGGATAGATTTCCAGTTGGAACCCTCAAACATTCTTTACCCAAACGCAAGTTAGGTTAAGTTTGTTCCTAAGAAGATTTCGGTAGGGATTCTAGTTTTCTGATTTCTAGTTCGGTTGAGTGTGAACTCGATAAACATCTGTAGAGTGTGAACTCAATAAACATCTCAGCCATCCCATAAGGGATATAAGTCCCGCAGGTTAAGCTAGGTTAAGCTCGGTTAAGCTCGGTTAAGTTCGGTTAAGGTTCCCCTGTGTTAAGGGAAGAGTGGACGTAAGACAGATTTCGTCTGAACCACTATAAAAAGTCTTGTGTGCATTTACGTGCTTTCTTATTGCTTTACACTATTCACACAACTGAGTTTAAAAACGCATACATATTCTAAAGTTAAGCTCGATCGCACCAAGCAATCGATCGTCGAGTTAACACCTTAGTCGGTGATTGAAAACCCGACTTAAGAATCGATTGATAAAACCGGTTTTTCACGGGTTAAAACAAACTTCACTCTCGGTTAAACCGACAGATATCAAACTCGATCGCCTCGGGCACTTTCGAAGAAGATTGAACATTAGTCTAAACTGATACACTAGCACTCTGATCGGGTAATTTGCAAATCACACCTGATCCGCACGAAAAGTTTTGGAAGTCTATTCACCCCTCCCCTCTAGACTTCCACCCTCACAAAACCCGTTTGGGACCTACACATGGAATATTCTATACTCTATAGAAAAGGAAAATACTTAATGATAGTGATATCGATAGGCATTTTTAGAAGATGACAATCCAAGTGTCATTATTAATTGTATTATCCCTCTATATACTAATAGAGAGTTTCTTTTGATGATGTGTCATCTTGTGGTTAATTTGGATGACATGTCATCTTGAGGTTAATTTGTATAATAGGTTACATTTTATTGTATTGATGTGTTATTTTTTTATTAATTTGTAATAATATGTGGAGTCGATCTCATGTGCACCCGAGTTGCTTCTAAAATACACTATGAGTGCATGGTGCACCCGGGTGCATACAAGACCTAGCTTAATATGTGGCATCCATGTAGCATTTTAATATGTAGTTTAATAAAAAAATTGCAATAGCTAAAATTTGAACCATGCACATCTTAAATTATATTTATGTTACTTAGAAACTAAGTTAATCTAATTTTTTAAAATATCTTAAATATTTATTTTATTGAGCATTAGCTTCTTTGTATTAGCCTTTATTTTATATCTTATATTTTATCATACATAGATTTTGAAAACATCCCTCAACCAACTAATATGAATTTCTACTGTTTATGTGTCACATTATTACGAATTTCGATGATGTGTCGTCTAATTAAGAAATGAGAATTATTTAAAAAGTAAATAATTAATTTGATTTATAGATAATGATGACATGTCACAATATAATTATTTTCTAACTATTTAGGTATTTAAAGTATGTGTGAATGTTATAAAATGTGTAATTAATATTTATTATTTTATATTTTATTTATTTAAATGTATTATATACTTCATTTATTTTTGTTTACTTAATTTTTATTTTAACTTAATTTAATATAAATAAAATATTCAATCTAACTGTATTTTATGTTAATGTGTTTATATTTAATTATTAATTCTTTAATGATTAATTTTATTTTATTATTGCTCTTATATATATTTTAATTTATTTTATGTAAAAAAATATTTTATATTATAATTCATTAACTTTTATTTTTTAATTAATACATATTAATTAATTTTTTTTTTTTTAAACGTTGTTTCATTTTTAAAAAAAAATTCTTAATCGATTTATTTTGTTTTAATTTGCAGGTTTCAACTTCATATTAAAATGGATGATTAATATTTGACATTAAGTTTTATTCAAAGGTTTAAGTAAGGTTGTTAATATGCATTTTAAACAATTATTCATTCATATTTAATATATTTATGTATGTATTTATATTTTTAATTATCAAATATATTATTTAATAAGAATATTGCATTTTTAATTAAAAAATCGCGTAACACGCGGGCATTAAACTAGTGTGACATAATAATGTGGAGTTGATTTAAAATAATTGAAATGATGTGTCAATCAATTAATTGTAATCAATTATATCATTAATGTTATTAATTAATTGCCAAAAGTTTGAGAAACTTACATTGGGCAAAAAAATACTGACTGATGTGGAGTTAATTTAAAGAGTGAGTCTCCTGTGCACCAGATGCATCGTTCACTACATAGTATGTTTTAAAAATATACAACTTATTGCACTAAAATATGCAACTTGTATACAAGGCTTAGCCTAATTAAATTTTTTTTTTTTTCAAATTATATGTTAATTGATTTATTTTTTACGATTTATATATTTCGAGTCATGTTAAATTTTTTTGAATGAATAATGTTGGGAGATGAATTTAATGAAGATATGATTTTGATTAGATCCCAAAACCTCTGAGTATGACATGTTCAGGATAATCTTAATAGTTGAGTCAGGATTCAGTTTTTAGAGTATTCAGGATGTTATCTAAAATGTATAATCGCCAGATATAGATCAGTTAGATCTCAAGATTCAAGAACTCAAGAAAGTTTCGAAGAAACCGTTTCGAGATGAAACCGGAGTTTCCGAAAGTTTCATATGAAACCGAGAAATTCGAAGATATCAAACTCAAGATGAAATCGAGGAAATCGAAGACTTCAAAGATGAAGACTCGAAGATATCGGTCAAGATATCTGTAAAGACTCAGAAGACCCTGAAGACTCAGAAGACCCTGAAGACTCAGAAGACCTTGAAGACTCTCAAGATGAAGACCAAGATCGGAGATCAAGAATATTTTGAAGGCACAAGAATTATCAAGACTCCTGTAATGTAATCAATGCTCAGTATAAACCTGAATGTTCCAAGGCACTGAAAATATCTATCTAAAGGATGCAATACTGAGAAGATCGCGATTCCTTAGAAAAATAGATATTGCCCAAGACATTTAAATGCAGAAAAAAGGAACTAAGACAAAGTGTTGTTAAGGTTATATCAACTCGAGATTGTAACCAAAAAAAATAGTTGAGTTATCTACCTTTAACTGGAGACAAAAGTCAAAAAGAGGAAGACAACACTGTACCATACTGACACTGACAGCGACAGGGCCACTAGAAAAAATGTCAGAAGTACTAAGTTCCAGACTGCAAAAAGTGAAGACCGGCTACATGAAAGGCTATTGCCTAAAACGTGTTAGGGAGTGTCAAACCCTAAATATAGCCATTCCTCACACACCATTAGAGGAAACTCACGGGTTATCTCTCCAACGGATAGTTTTCAAGAGTGACCTTGGTGTATGCCTATAAATACTTGTGACCTTCTACATTGAAAGGTTACGGGAAATTTGTAAGCAACTCAAGAGCTCAAACTTATTATTGCAAGTTGAAGCACTCGAAAAATTGAGAATTTCCCAAGTGCTTTAAATCTAAGAGAGCTCATTCCACTAAGCCTGGCTTGATAAGATATATCCAAAGCTTAATCAAGATATCCTAGCCTTTGCATTGTTCTTTATTGTAAAGGATATCTCATCTAGTTGAAACCAACCAAGAAACCCCAAACCCTTTGTAAAGGTAGTTTGAGTGTGATTGTTGGTGAGATTGGAGTTATAAAGAGTTAGTAAACTACATTGAGGTAGTCGAAAAGCTCTAGAGAAGAAGTGAGTAATCTATCTTGGATGAGCCAGAAAAATGTGTTTTTGAGTTAGTAAACTCTGTTAAAATAGAAAGGTTAGTAAACTATAGAGGTAGTTAAAAAGCCTTAGGAAGTGATTAGTGAATTTCTCCCGAAGAGATCGGGGAGAGTGGGCGTAGTAACTTGAGTCTACGAACCACTATAATTTCTTTGTGTTCTTTGCTTTTTGGTTTGCTTGATTTATATGTTGCATTACTGTGTTTTGAAAGCATATTTTCACTGATATTTCAGTTGGAATCAATCCACTGAAAGTTGCATATAATTGAATCACAGCCTAATCACTATTCCATTAAAGGAAGGTTTTAAAAGAAAAGCTTAAAACAGTATAAACTAAGGGCCAACCATTCCGCATTGTCCCGAGTAGCTAGAACAGATAGTTACCAAACTGAACTTACTCTTCTGAGGGTTCAGTAAGTTAGTTATCTGATCCAAGCAACTCAGGATCTCTGAAAACTCAGGACTCAGTTGGGATTATGACAATTTAGACTTTTGGTATCAGAGTTATCTTTAAATTATATTTAGAAAAGAAAATTCTTTTCTTGGATATCATTTGTACTACTTTATAATCCTGAGATTTAATTATAAGTTTGTGGCTAGCGTTGGTAAGCCGTGAAATCCGTTGGTAAGTCGTTGATGGTGTTCCAGGTGGTGTTCCCGTTGAAACAAACTGATAATTAATTCAAAGTTTTATTAAGAAGTACTCATGGCTTCTAAGTTAAGATCTATTTTTTTCTAAAAATAGTTCTAAGGATGCCTCTGGTATAGTTAGTTCTAAGGAAATAACTATCCATGATAATTATGCTAACTGGAGTATTCCAGAGCAGTCAATAGATACAATGTATCATATTGGCAAACTTGACTTCAAAACTGCATGGTCTATTAAGACTCATGAAGAAACTAAATCTATCAATGAAGAATTTCAAAGTATTCCTTTGTTATCTTCAGTTTCTATCAAGAGATACCTTGAAAAAGGTTATCGTTATTTACATTTTGGTTTAATACAAATTGTTGTTAAACCGCTTGTTCATATTGGTGTTGATGCACCTATTTATCTTGCACTAAGAGACAATCGTCTCAAGAGATACAAGACTTCTGTTCTTCCTATGATTCAAACTAATGTCTGTAATGGACCTATTTATTTCAATTGTGCTCCTAACTTTTCAGTTGATCTAAATGATCCGTTGATTAATGATAGCATGATTCTTGACATTCACCTACAGGGGGATGAATTCAAAGAAAACTGTAAGAATTTTGCAGTTATTTACAGACTCTATTTTAGAGTTATGACTTCACAGATGAACCCAAAGTTCATTCTTTCTCCAACTTCAAAAGATGAAACTGTTTTACTTCAAATTGAAGCTGACAGTTCCAGTTACTTCATTCCTAAAAGACTTAAATGGAATGAAATAACAATTCCAAATGAATTCATAATTCATGCTCCTCAGATTCCAAGAAATCTGATAAAGCACAAACCTACTGAAATAATAGAAGAACCTGACGGCAGAGTTCTTTTGAGATTCAACTCTTTAAGGATGCAAAATCCTAAAATTAATATTCATGAAATAAGGTCTAGAAACACCTTTTCTGAGGCTTCGACTTCCAGACCCAATTTCTATAAATCCAATATCAATGTCGACTTTCAGAGTCCCCTTCCTAGTACCTCTTATGAAACTGTTGTTGAATCCTCAATAGGATCACCTACAGTATCTTAGATGGAAGGTGAAATCAACATGATTTCTTATCAAGATTTCTCTATCAACTTTGAACATCTCGAAAGAGAGTTTAATGATCCTGATGAGAAAGAGAGAAGAGAATGGTTCATAAAACTTGAACAATCTGTCAGAGAAAGACTTCAAGAAGAATGGATCAAAGATCTCAATCTCAAATATCGCTCTCAAATCCCTATGCTTGATTGGTTTAAAGTATATTATCGTCTTGAAGACATTTCGAATGTCTATGAACTTGATCAAATCAATGTTCAGACCTCTTTATACAAAAAGTGGAACCTTGTTTCAGGAACCACTATCTCTTCTATTCATCCGCCAATGGCAAGTATCAAAATAACTGTTCCCGAAGGAGAAATCATTGCAACTCCTTTCAAAACAGGAAAAAAGGGTACTGAACCTCCAAATATGGAAGATATCAGGAAACTTCATGAACAAAACAATTATTCAAATCAAATACTTCAAACAATTGCTAATCAAGTTGATCATATTAATAATAAGATTGACAACAAAGTAACTCCATCCAAATTTTCTATTGATTCTAGTGCTCGTCACTTTGCTCAGAGGAGTCTTCCGAGCAACTTAGAAGAGAGAATTAAATTTCCTCATTCTAATCTCCTTAATAGAATCACTAATTTGGTTAATAATGAGGCAAGTACCTCGGGTACCAAAAGTCTAAATTGTCTTGATAAAGACAAAAACGAAAAGATTGAAAATTCAGATTCTGAAGTTGATAACATTAATCGTATCAAATTCGGTTCTGAAAGAAAAAATTACTATCGAAGACCTACTCCTCCGGACATGCAGTTCGAAGAAAGGTCTCAATTCAAAAATACCAAATTCGATGGAAATTCCATTCATGAATGGAACATCGATGGTAAATCCGAGTATGAAATTCTCAATACTCTTCAAGAGATGGGAATGGCTAGAATGGCCTATACTATCCAAAGTATTGCTGAGAATTCTATTGTTGGTCTGATTGTCTCTGGTTTTTCAGGACAATTAAAAAATTGGTGGGATCACTGCCTCAATTATAATGACAAACAGGCAATTCTCAATCATACCATTATTCTTGAACATGAAAATGGAATCTTCATTGAGAAATCCGATGCTATTGATTTTCTCATTATTACTATAGCCATGTACTTCGTGGGTAATCCCAAAGAGTTCTTTCTAGTCTCAGATGTCCTACACTATCTGATTATAGATGGTATAAGGATGTTTTCCTTACTCATGTTCTCAAAAGAGCAGACTGTAATGCATCTTTTTGGAAAGAAAGATTCATTGCTGGACTCCCCAAACTCTTTGGTGAAAGAATTTATCAAAAGCTCAAAGAAACTACAGGCTTTAATGTTATTAATTTCGAAGAAATAACCCATGGCCAGTTATTTGCTTTTGTTAAAAAATAAGGTTTAAACCTTTGTTCCGAATTGAGTATTCAATCCAAATATGGATCTGAAAAATCAAAATTCAAAAAAAAAGTTGGTTCATTTTGCGAAGCATTTGGACTGCAAAAAATTATTGCACCATCTTCAAAGCATAAAAAGAAAATTAAAAGACTTTCTAAAAATCCTAAGTATAGAAAGTATTTTAAAAGAAATTCTTCTCCTGAAGAAAAACAAAAACCTTATAAAAAGAAATTCAAAAAATTTGAAAAATATCAACCCACTTGCTACAAGTGTCAAATGAAAGGCCATAAGGCTGATTCTTGTCCACTCAAAAAGAAGATTGATGAAATCTTCTATGACGATGAAGAATTAAAAAACAAAATTTCTTCTTTACTCATTTCTGAGGAAATTCCTCCTAAGGAAGAAAGTGAACCACCATCTGAGAATGATGGTGATGATCTTGCTCAAATATTCAATACTTCTTCTGATGAAGAAAGCGATGAAGACTGTACTAATGGTTTTTGTCATTTTTCTCTTAATGTCATTACCAAAAATGATAATGAACAAGAACTTCTCTTTGATCTCATTGAGAAAGTCCCTGATTCTGAAGATCGCAAGAAATATCTCTTAAGATTAAGAGACTTAGTTATTAAAGAAGAAAATCCTAAGAAAAACAAATTACTTCAGGGAATTGAACCCTTTAGTATCTCCAAACTCTTAGATAAGATTCCTTCTTCTTCTATTAATAATTATGTTACTACTAATGATCTTAAACGTGAAATCAACATTCTTAAACAAGAAGTTAATAATTTACACAAAGAAATTAATATCTTACATACAAAAGATTTGGAAATTGAAACTAGAATGACTCTTGAAAGACTAAATATTCCTGAGTCCTCTAATTCAAATGATCCAATTATTCCAACTGAAGAGATTGTAATTAATCAAGAAAACCTTCCTGATAAAATTCAATCTATTGAACACATTTCTTATCAAAAATGGTATTCAATCATCACTTTGGTAGTTGATGATTTCAAAATATCTGTATCATGTCTTATAGACAGCGGAGCAGATCAAAATTGTATCAAAGAAGGATTAATTCCTACCAAATATTATGAAAAAACTAATGAAAGACTTGTAGCTGCCAATGCTACTCCTCTTAACATTAAATACAAATTATCAAAAGCTCATATTTGTAATGGTGGTTATTGTTTCAAAACCCCATTCATCCTTGTCAAAAACCTTAACCTTGAGGTTATTCTTGGTACTCCTTTCCTCACTACCATTTACCCTTTCAGCGTTAATGGTAATGGCATTTCTACAAATATCATGGGTAAACATATTACCTTTGATTTTGTTACTCCTATCAAAAAGAGAGAAATCTCTTTACTTCAAAATAATATGATCTTCCCGCAAATTAATTTGATTCAAAATAAAGAACTTCAAATTAAATCCCTTCAGGAAGAAATTCCATATCTTAAGATCGAAGAAGATCTTAAAAGTACTAATATTCAAATTAAAATTCAAGAAATTGAAGAAAGAATGAAGACTGAAATCTGTTCATATCTTCCTCATGCTTTCTGGGAAAGAAAGAGACACGAAGTTTCTCTTCCTTACATTCCCAATTTTAATGAGAAATTGATCCCTACTAAGGCTCGACCTATTCAAATGAATCATGATCTCATGAACACTTGCAAAGTTGAGATTGACTCTCTTCTTAGTAAGAAGCTCATCAGACCATCCAAGTCTCCTTGGAGTTGTGCGGCATTCTATGTCAACAACCAAGCCGAAAAAGAACGAGGAGTTCCTAGACTTGTTATCAATTACAAACCTCTCAATGAAGTTTTGGAATGGATCAGATATCAATTCTAACAAGAGATCTTATCAATCGCCTTTACAAGGCGAGTCTTCTCAAAATTTGATCTCAAATCGGCTTTTGGCAGATACAAATTAAAGAAGAAGATAAGTACAAGACTGCATTCACAGTACCATTTGGTCATTACGAATGGAATGTTATGCCCTTCCGGCTTAAGAATGCACCCTCTGAATTCCAAAATATCATGAATGACATTTTCAATGTCTATTCTGATTTCACTATTGTTTACATTGACGATGTTTTGATATTCTCTCAAAACATTGATCAACATTTCAAACATCTTAACATTTTCATCCAAATTGTTAAGAAAAATGGGTTAGCCATCTCGGCTCCCAAAATCAAATTGTTTCAAACTAAGATTAGATTCTTAGGTCATGACATTGTCAAAGGAACTATTAAACCTATCACTAGGGCAATAGAATTCGCTGACAAATTTCCTGACATTATCAAAGATAAAACCCAATTACAAAGATTTTTGGGATGTCTAAACTATATTGCAGACTTCTTTCCTAAGTTAAGAGTTATTTGTAAACTCTTATTTCAAAGACTTAAGAAAGATCCACTCCCATGGACTGACAAACATCTGACATATTGTCGAAGTATCAAATCTCAGGTTAAGTCGCTACCATGTCTAGGTATTCCTAAACCTGATAATTTTATGATTATTGAAACCGATGCATCAGATATATTCTTAGGGGGATATTGAAGCAAGTAAATTTAACCATATTTGCTGCATCTCCTAAAGAACAATTAGTCAGATTTCATTCTTGTGTTTGGCTTGGACCACAACAGAATTATTCTACTATCAAAAAAGAAATACTTTCTATAGTGTTGTGTATTTCTAAATTTCAAGATGATATTTTTAATAAAAAGTTTCTCCTTAGAATTGATTGTAAATCTGCTAAAGAGATACTCCAAAAAGATGTTAAAAATATTATTTCAAAACAAATCTTTGCTAGATGGCAGGCTATTTTATCTAGCTTTGATTTTGATATTGAATATATCAAAGGTGAGAATAATTGCTTACTAGATTTCCTAACTCGGGAATTCTTACAAAATACAGGTCATGCATCGTCCTAGTTGACCTAGGATGCAGACACCTGACTATTACTCCAATGAGGCTTCTGCCTCAAACCAATTTCAGGTACTGGGACAATTCTCATCATCCTCTTACTCAAAGGTTGCTCAGCTCCCGGCTCCTCCTACTCCAATGAAAGAAGACACATCTTCTAAGGTAAAGAAAGGTGAATACTTTACCAAACCTGATATTCATATTATCACTCCAACTAAATTTTCAGAAAAACAAAATTTAGAAACTCTCAAGAGTACCATGAATACTCATTTTCCTAATGGTATTCATTGGAACTATGAGGATACTAAAAAGACACAGAAATTTTATGAGTTTATTCTTATAGACTCAAAATCTTTTGATATCATCCACTCAATGGATCCTAAAGATCCAACCCGTATTGCTTATTCTAAATGCATTATCAAGAAAGTTGCTAGCTCAACTGAATGGCCTACAACTACTTACGAAAAACTCTTCTCAAAATCCTTTTTACCCAAAGGATATACTTATTCCGATTACAAATTGGCTTGGTTTAGAGCCTTCTTGTTCAGGTCTTTTGACCATTCATGGTTCTTCTCCTTTGAAGGCAAATTCGCAAAGTTACCATTTTCCATATGGTTTCTTGACTGGTGGACTGATTTTGGTCCATTAGATATCATTCTTCCTTCTGAAGTTCAACAAGCTTTGTTGTTCTTTACTCAAAAGGTTCCTTAAGATCCTTGCCGGAAAGGAATTAATTTCTTTGCCGAATTTCGTGTTCCTTGGATTCTTTGTTGGAATTATTCATTCCGATAAGTTAGAATCAAACCTTATCCAATCTCTATCATTAGAGAATTCAAAATCAAATGGTGGTCAGGATTTTCTATCAAATACTGCACCCCTGGTGTAGTCCAGAAATTCCTTGCGACTGGAGAAAATCCCTCATGGGCTAAAGATAACAAGAACAAGATGAAGCTTGCCAAAGCCTCAACTACGAAGAAATCCATTGAAGAATCCTCCAAAGGATCTACCAAATCTGAAGGACTCTCTGATTATGAGATCAAAGTGTTCAATTTATTATAGAATGAGAAAGATCCTGAGATTATCAGTTCTTATCCTGAGAAACGATCATGTAGATACACTTCCAAATGAATGATAGATGTAATTAATTACAGATGTAATAAATTACAGGGAATTTTGCTAAGATGATAGGATAAAAGGAAAGGTTTACAGAGAGTATTCTTTCTTTCAAAAAACCGATGCCTTCCTTCTGTCTTCAATTCTTCTTTTATAGACGAACTAAAAACTTCATTTGAATCTTCATTTGAATTTTCATTTCATTTGAGTAGATGAAATGTCATAATCAACTTTGGATGCCAACTAATATCACGATACTCTGTCGGCTCTGGATAATGGGTGACAGTTGGGTGTCACGATGCTTTATCGGGGCATCTCATGAGTGGAATGGATAGTGGATGACAGCTAATGTCATGATGCCTTGTCGGGCATTTTTTGAATGAAGAAATGATCATTCACTTCACCGGGAAGCTTCTAGATCAATAATTTTGAAATCTCTTAACTGAGATAAAAGTTTTGAAAAATTCTTTTTATTTCTTTTTCTTATTAATGCCAATTTATTTTTTAATCTGGCTTTTCTTTTTAATGTCAATATTCTTTTTTCTTTGGCATGCCGATTTTTATTTTTCTTTGGCTTCTCTTTTTGTAGTGCCAATTTTCTTTTTTCTTCGGCTATTAATTGCTGATCATTTTTCTTTGGCTTCTCTTTTTGTAGTGCCAATTTTCTTTTTTCTTCAGCATTTCTTTTTAAATTAATATGAGTAATTTGACCTTTGACCAAAGGTAGTCAGAAGTCAAAAGGGTCTTGTTCACATGGTCCCCCATAAGGGTCATAACCATGTTCTTCAGAACTCGATTCACAAGAAGATTGTTCTTGTTCTTGACTCGAGGAGGTCTTCTTTTTATGATGAAGGTATTTGAGATAAGAGCTGATAATCTCAGGATCTTTCTCATTCTCTAATAAATTGAACACTTTGATCTCATAATCAGAGAGTCCTTCAGATTTGGTAGATCCTTTGGAGGATTCTTCAATGGATTTCTTCGTAGTTGAGGCTTTGGCAAGCTTCATCTTGTTCTTGTTATCTTTAGCCCATGAGGGATTTTCTCCAGTCGCAAGGAATTTCTGGACTACACCAGGGGTGCAGTATTTGATAGAAAATCCTGACCACCATTTGATTTTGAATTATCTAATGATAGAGATTGGATAAGGTTTGATTCTAACTTGTCGGAATGAATAATTCCAACAAAGAATCCAAGGAACACGAAATTCGGCAAAAAATTAATTCCTTTCCGGCAAGGATCTCCGGGAGCCTTTTGAGTAAAGAACAACAAAGCTTGTTGAACTTCAGAAGGAAGAATGATATCTAATGGACCAAAATCAGTCCACCAGTCAAGAAACCATATGGAAAATGGTAACTTTGCAAATTTGTCTTCAAAGGAGAAGAACCATGAATGGTCAAAAGACCTGAACAAGAAGGCTCTAAACCAAGCCAATTTGTAATCGGAATAAGTATATCCTTTGGGTAAAAAGGATTTTGAGAAGGGTTTTTCGTAAGTAGTTGTAGGCCATTCAGTTGAGCTAGCAACTTTCTTGATAATGCATTTAGAATAAGCAATACGGGTTGGATCTTTAGGATCCATTGAGTGGATGATATCAACAGATTTTGAGTCTATAAGAATAAACTCATAAAATTTCTGTGTCTTCTTAGTATCCTCATAATTCCAATGAATACCATTAGGAAAATCAGTATTCATGGTACCCTTGAGAGTTTCTAAATTTTGTTTTTCTGAAAATTTAGTTGGAGTGATAATATGAATATCAGGTTTGGTAAAGTATTCACCTTTCTTTACCTTAGAAGATGTGTCTTCTTTCATTGGAGTAGGAGGAGCCGGGAGCTGAGCAACCTTTGAGTAAGAGGATGATGGGAATTGTCCCAGTACCTGAAATTGGTTTGAGGCAGAAGCCTCATTTGAGTAATAGTCAGGTGTCTGCATCCTAGGTCGACTAGGACGATGCATGACCTGTATTTTGTAAGAATTCCCGAGTTAGGAAATCTGGTAAGCAATTATTCTCACCTTTGATATATTCAATATCAAAATCAAAGCTAGATAAAATAGCCTGCCATCTAGCAAAGATTTGTTTTGAAACAATATTTTTAACATCTTTTTGGAGTATCTCTTTAGCAGATTTACAATCAATTCTAAGGAGAAACTTTTTATTAAAAATATCATCTTGAAATTTAGAAATACACAACACTATAGAAGTATTTCTTTTTTGATAGTAGAATAATTCTGTTGTGGTCCAAGCCAAACACCAGAATGAAATCTAACTAATTGTTCTTTAGGAGATGCAGCAGATATGGTTAAATTTACTTGCTTCAATATCCCCCCCGTAACCGATATCTGATGCATCGGTTTCAATAATCATAAAATTATCAGGTTTAGGAATACCTAGACATGGTAGCGACTTAACCTGAGATTTGATACTTCTGACAATAGCTGTATGTTTGTCAGTCTGTGGGAGTGGATCTTTCTTAAGTCTTTGAAATAAGAGTTTACAAATAACTCTTAATTTAGGAAAGAAGTCTGCAATATAGTTTAGACATCCCAAAAATCTTTGTAATTGGATTTTATCTTTGATAATGTCAGGAAATTTGTCAGCGAATTCTATTGCCCTAGTGATAGGTTTAATAGTTCATTTGACAATGTCATGACCTAAGAATCTAATCTTAGTTTGAAACAATTTGATTTTGGGAGCCGAGATGGCTAACCCATTTTTCTTAACAATTTGGATGAAAATGTTAAGATGTTTGAAATGTTGATCAATGTTTTGAGAGAATATCAAAACATCGTCAATGTAAACAATAGTGAAATCAGAATAGACATTGAAAATGTCATTCATGATATTTTGGAATTCAGAGGGTGCATTCTTAAGCCCGAAGGGCATAACATTCCATTCGTAATGACCGAATGGTACTGTGAATGCAGTCTTGTACTTATCTTCTTCTTTAATTTGTATCTGCCAAAAGCCAGATTTGAGATCAATTTTTGAGAAGACTCTGGCCTTGTAAAGGCGATTGATAAGATCTCTCTTGTTAGGAATTGGATATCTGATCCATTCCAAAACTTCATTGAGAGGTTTGTAATTGATAACAAGTCTAGGAACTCCCCATTCCTTTTTGGCTTGGTTGTTGACATAGAATGCCGCACAACTCCAAGGAGACTTGGATGGTCTGATGAACTTCTTACTAAGAAGAGAGTCAATCTCAACTTTCCAAGTGTTCATGAGATCAAGATTCATTTGAATAGGTCGAGCCTTAGTAAGGATCGATTTCTCATTAAAATTGGGAATGTAAGGAAGAGAAACTTCGTGTCTCTTTCTTTCCCAGAAAGCATGAGGAAGATCTGAACAGATTTCAATCTTCATTCTTTCATCAATTTCTTGAATTTTAATTTGAATATTAGTATTTTTAAGATCTTCTTCGATCTTAAGATATGGAATTTCTTCCTGAAGGGATTTAATTTGAAGTTCTTTATTTTGAATCAAACTAATTTGCGGGAAGATCATATTATTTTGAAGTAAAGAGATTTCTCTCTTTTTGATAGGAGTAACAAAATCAAAGGTAATATGTTTACCAATGATATTTGTAGAAATGCCATTACCATTAACGCTGAAAGGGTAAATGGTAGTGAGGAAAGGAGTACCAAGAATAACCTCAAGGTTAAGGTTTTTGACAAGGATGAATGGGGTTTTGAAACAATAACCACCATTACAAATATGAGCTTTTGATAATTTGTATTTAATGTTAAGAGGAGTAGCATTGGCAGCTACAAGTCATTCATTAGTTTTTTCATAATATTTGGTAGGAATTAATCCTTCTTTGATACAGTTTTGATCTGCTCCGCTGTCTATAAGACATGATACAGATATTTTGAAATCATCAACTACCAAAGTGATGATTGAATACCATTTTTGATAAGAAATGTGTTCAATAGATTGAATTTTATCAGGAAGGTTTTCTTGATTAATTACAATCTCTTCAGTTGGAATAATTGGATCATTTGAATTAGAGGACTCAGGAATATTTAGTCTTTCAAGAGTCATTCTAGTTTCAATTTCCAAATCTTTTGTATGTAAGATATTAATTTCTTTGTGTAAATTATTAACTTCTTGTTTAAGAATGTTGATTTCACGTTTAAGATCATTAGTAGTAACATAATTATTAATAGAAGAAGAAGGAATCTTATCTAAGAGTTTGAGATACTAAAGGGTTCAATTCCAAGTAATTTGTTTTTTCTTAGGATTTTCTTCTTTAATAACTAAGTCTCTTAATCTTAAGAGATATTTCTTGCGATCTTCGAAATCGTGGACTTTCAATGAGATCAAAGAGAAGTTCTTGTTCATTATCATTTTTGGTAATGACATTAAGAGAAAAATGACAAAAACCATTAGTACAGTCTTCATCGCTTTCTTCATCAGAAGAAGTATTGAATATTTGAGCAAGATCATCACCATCATCCTCAGATGGTGGTTCACTTTCTTCCTTAGGAGGAATTTCCTCATAAATGAGTAAAGAAGAAATTTTGTTTTTTAATTCTTCATCGTCATAGAAGATTTCATCAATCTTCTTTTTGAGTGGACAAGAATCAGCCTTATGGCCTTTCTTTTGACACTTGTAGCAAGTGAGTTGATATTTTTCAAATTTTTCAAATTTCTTTTTATAAGGTTTTTGTTTTTCTTCAGGAGAAGAATTTCTTTTAAAATACTTTCTATACTTAGGATTTTTAGAAAGTCTTTTAATTTTCTTTTTATGCTTTGAAGATGGTGCAATAATTTTTTGCAGTCCAAATGCTTCGCAAAAGGAACCAACTTCTTTTTTGAATTTTGATTTTTCAGATCCATATTTGGATTGAATACTCAATTCGGAACAAAGGTTTAAACCTTCTTTTTTAACAAAAGCAAATAACTGGCCATTGGTTATTTCTTCGAAATTAATAACATTAAAGCCTGTAGTATCTTTAAGCTTTTGATGAATTCTTTCACCAAAGAGTTTGGGGAGTCCAACAATGAATCTTTCTTTCCAAAAAGATGCATTACAGTCTGCTCTTTTGAGAACATGAGTAAGGAAAACATCCTTATACCATCTATAATCAGATAGTGTAGGACATCTGAGACTAGAAAGAACAATTTGAGTAGAGTCAAGTTCTTCTTTGGGATTACCCACAAAGTACATGGCTATAGTAATAATGAGAAAATCAACAGCATCGGATTTCTCAATGAAGATTCCATTTTCTTGTTCAAGAATAATGGTATGATTGAGAATTGCCTGTTTGTCATTATAATTGAGGGAGTGATCCCACCAATTTTTTAATTGTCCTGAAAAACCAGAGACAATCAGACCAACAATAGAATTCTCATCAATACTTTGGATAGTATAGGCCATTCTGGCCATTCCCATCTCTTGAAGAGTATTGAGAATTTCATACTCGGATTTACCATCGATGTTCCATTCATGAATGGAATTTCCATCGAATTTGGTATTTTTGAATTGAGACCTTTCTTCGAACTGCATGTCCGGAGGAGTAGGTCTTCGATAGTAATTTTTTCTTTCAGAACCGAATTTGATACGATTAATGTTATCAACTTCAGAATCTGAATTTTCAATCTTTTCGTTTTTGTCTTTATCAAGACAATTTAGACTTTTGGTACCTGAGGTACTTGCCTCATTATTAACAAAATTAGTGATTCTATTAAGGAGATTAGAATGAGGAAATTTAATTCTCTCTTCTAAGTTGCTCGGAAGACTCCTCGGAGCAAAGTGACGAGCACTAGAATAAATAGGAAATTTGGATGGAGTTACTTTGTTGTCAATCTTATTATTAATATGATCAACTTGATTAGCAATTGTTTGAAGTATTTGATTTGAATAATTGTTTTGTTCATGAAGTTTCCTGATATCTTCCATATTTGGAGGTTCAGTACCATTTTTTCCTGTTTTGAAAGGAGTTGCAATGATTTCTCCTTCGGGAACAGTTATTTTGATACTTGCCATTGGCGGATGAATAGAAGTAATAGTGGTTCCTGAAACAAGGTTCCACTTTTTGTATAAAGAGGTCTGAACATTGATTTGATCAAGTTCATAGACATTCGAAATGTCTTCAAGACGACAATATGCTTTAAACCAATCAAGCTTAGGGATTTGAGAGCGATATTTGAGATTGAGATCTTTGATCCATTCTTCTTGAAGTCTTTCTCTGACAGATTGTTCAAGTTTTATGAACCATTCTCTTCTCTCTTTCTCATCAGGATCATTAAACTCTCTTTCGAGATGTTCAAAGTTGATAGAGAAATCTTGATAAGAAATCATGTTGATTTCACCTTCCATCTGAGATACTGTAGGTGATCCTATTGAGGATTCAACAACAGTTTCATAAGAGGTTCTAGGAAGGGGACTCTGAAAGTCGACATTGATATTGGATTTATAGAAATTGGGTCTGGAAGTCGAAGCCTCAGAAAAGGAGTTTCTAGACCTTATTTCATGAATATTAATTTTAGGATTTTGCATCCTTAAAGAGTTGAATCTCAAAAGAACTCTACCGTCAGGTTCTTCTATTATTTCAGTAGGTTTGTGCTTTATCAGATTTCTTGGAATCTGAGGAGCATGAATTATGAATTTGTTTGGAATTGTTATTTCATTCCATTTAAGTCTTTTAGGAATGAAGTAACTGGAACTGTCATCTTCGATTTGAAGTAAAACAGTTTCATCTTTTGAAGTTGGAGAAAGAATGAACTTTGGGTTCATCTGTGAAGTCATAACTCCAAAATAGAGTCTGTAAATAACTGCAAAATTCTTACAGTTTTCTTTGAATTCATCCCCATGTAGGTGAATGTCAAGAATCATGCTATCATTAATCAATGGATCATTAGATCAACTGAAAAGTTAGGAGCACAATTGAAATAAATAGGTCCATTATAGACATTAGTTTGAATCATAGCAAGAACAGAAGTCTTGTATCTCTTGAGACGATTGTCTCTTAGTGCAAGATAAATAGGTGCATCAACACCAATATGAACAAGCGGTTTAACATCAATTTGTATTAAACCAAAATGTAAATAACGATAACCTTTTTCAAGGTATCTCTTGATAGAAACTGAAGATAACAAAGGAATACTTTGAAATTCTTCATTGATAGATTTAGTTTCTTCATGAGTCTTAATAGACCATGCAGTTTTGAAGTCAAGTTTGCCAATATGATACATTGTATCTATTGACTGCTCTGGAATACTCTAGTTAGCATAATTATCAGGGATAGTTATTTCCTTAGAACTAACTATACCAGAGGCATCCTTAGAACTATTTTTAGAAAAAATAGATCTTAACTTAGAAGCCATGAGTACTGCTTAATAAAACTTTGAATTAATTATCAGTTTGTTTCAACGGGAACACCACCTGGAACACCATCAACGGCTTACCAACGGATTTCACGGCTTACCAACGCTAGCCACAAACTTATAATTAAATCTCAGGATTATAAAGTAGTACAAATGATATCCAAGAAAATAATTTTCTTTTCTAAATATAATTTAAAGATGGCTCTGATACCAGATAGGAACCAGGGTCATACATTGAGGTAGTCAGAAACCTCTAGAGAAGAAGTGAGTAATCTATCTTGGATAGACAGAAAGCTTGTGTGTGTTTTGAGTTAGTAAACTACAGAGGTAGTCAGAAAGCTCAAAATAGAAAGGTTAGTAAACTACAGAGGTAGTCAGAAAGCCTTAGGAAGTGATTAGTGAATTTCTCTGAAGAGATCAGGGAGAGTGGACGTAGGAGCTTGAGTCTCTGAACCACTATAATTTGCTGTGTGCTTTGCTTTCTGTTTTGCTTGATTTATCTGTTGCATTACTGTGTTTTGAAAGCATATTTTCACTGATATTTCAGTTGGAATCAATCCACTGAAAGTTGCATATAATTGAATCACAGCCTAATCACTATTCCATTAAAGGAAGGTTTTCAGCAAAAGCTTAAAACGAGTATAAACTAAGGGCCAACCATTCCGCACATCTGAGTAGCTAGAACAGATAGTTACCAAACTGAACTTACTCATCTGAGGGTTTAGTAAGTTAGTTATCTGATCCAAGCAACTCAGAATCTCTGAAAACTCAGGACTCAGTTGGGATTATCTGAGGTATCTGAAAGCAGCTCAGGATCACTATCTCAGTAAACTTTGACTCAGAGCGATTTGTGCTTCTCAGGACCAAATCATCAGGACAACCTGACCCATGCTGACCTCAGTAAAAGAAAAAGTTTTAAAATCACTGAACACGTGTATTCCCCCCATACACGTGTAAGACTCGTTTGCACCAGGACCAATAAGTGGTATCAGAGCAGTGGTTCAACTTGACCACCTGCTTTGTTGACCAAAGTTTTATTTGCTAAAATACTTGTGGTCTATCTGAACTGGTCTTATTTGCTTAACTCTTAAAAGACTCATATAAAATGTCTTCTAAGAAACTTCTCATGTTCTCAGTAGAGAACTATGATTTATGGAGACTGAGAATGCAGGCTCATCTGTATTCTAAACATGAACGTATGTGGAGAGTGGTCTCTGAAGGGCCATTCCAATTTACTGTGGTGAATCCCAGAGGAACAGAAACTGAGAGAAACGATCCCAGAACAGAATTTCCTAAGTCTGATGACCAACTGACTCCTGAGGAGAGGAAGTTAGTCAATCTAGACTATATTGCTAAAGACACACTATACAGTACAATTGATGATGGTGTGATGGGAATGATCTCTCACTGTAACACTGCAAAAGAAATTTGGGATACACTAGTTGTAATGTGCCAAGGCACAGATCATATCAAAGAAAACAAACTTTCAGTTGCAATTGGAAAGTTTGATAGTTTTGAAATGGATGAAGGTGAATCTATAGACAAATTGGAAGTCAGATTCACTAGCATTATGAATGATCTAAATGCACTTGGAAAGAAATATCCACAGAGAGAAGTTGCATTGAAAATTCTTAGAGGTCTTTCTAAGAAATGGGATATACATGCAGTGGTGATTGAAAACACCAAAAACATTAATTCAATGCCATATCAACAAGTCTTCTCTGAGCTGAAAGCCTTTGAGTTCGTAATTGATAAGAAATCTAAAAAGGTTGACAGCAAAGATGATTCATCATCTAGTAAGAATGTGACTTTTAAGGCCAAGGATAAAACCTGTAAAACTAGAGAGTCTGAGAACTCCCTTGCTAAGAATCAGGATGAGCTTGAGGATAAGCTAGCACTGATGGCAAGGAGGTTTGAAAGACTTAATAGTCGATATGGAAAATATAAAAACTATTACAGGAATCACAGGTACCAGAAGAAACCTGAGGACAAACCAACTGAGAAGAGAAAGGTCCTGAAAACTGAAGGGTCTTCATCCAGAAAGAAGGACTCCAATTCCAAAGAAGAAAGTGATCAGGATGATGATGCCAACAGATGCTACAATTGCCAAAAGAAAGGTCACTTCCAGTATGATTGTCCTGACCTGAGTGCTAAGGAGAGAAGAGAAAGACAGGCAAAAAGAGACAAGAAGTTCTCTAGCAAAAAGGCCATGGTTGCAGAAGAAGAACATTCTGAGGAGGGATCTAGCTCTTCAGATGAAATATTCTTAGACAGTGAAAGTGATGACATCTGTCTGATGGCTATTGAGGAGGTAAACTCTTCTTTCTCTATTGTTGCTCCTACACTAGCACAAGAGTTGTCAAGTTCAACTGTAAATAGTCAATTTGACCTGATGGATTCTTTTGAGAATCTGATGAAGGACTATGCTGTTTTACAAGAACTGCTAAATGAAACTCAAGAGCAGAATAAGGAACTGAAGGCTGAAAATCTTAAGTGGAAAGACTCTAGCAAAACTGAAATCACTTCTCAATTAATGGGAGCTACTGATGAACTGGATGTTCTGAAAGTACAACTCTCAGAGAAAGAGAAATTGATAGTGACCCTAACTGAAAAGCTAGAGAAATCCACTGAAGAGATTCAGCTGATCAGAACTAAGTTCAATGACCTCTCTGAGAAGCATGAAACTCTACAGAAATGTGAGGATAGTGCACAGAAGAAGCTAACTCTATTGAATACTGCATATAAAGTAATAGATGAAATTCAGAGTTACCAGAGATCTGTCACTATAAAATCTGGATTGGGATACATTCCAGGGGGAACCTCACAAGGTCATTTGAACGCTGCATCAAGTAGCAAGAAGACAATCTTTGTAAAACCATTGGCACCTACACTTCAAACTGAAGAAATGCCCAAGGTGTTAGACAAGGGAAAAGGACCTATGGTTCCAGTAAAACTGAATGATCAGGTAAGAAAGCCCAAACCTCAGGTGAAGGCTAGAAAACCTGAGCACTCAGTTGGAAAATTTCAGGCAAGTACTTCAAAGCCTCAGGCTAAGAATGCAAACCTGAAAGGATCTGTACTGAGCCATCAGAGGAATCTTCAGAAGAGAAACACTCAGCAGAGACATTCTCAACTGAAGAGACCAAGTCCTCAGTATACTGAAAGACCCAAATTTCAGTACAGGCAACCTGAACCCCACTTGCCTAAGGGTAAAGGTTACCTAAACCCAAGTCAACAAAGATTCAGACCGGCTACACAGAAGCCAAAGCAACTGAACAAAAGCCTTGTACCAAAGAAAAACTCTAAGGCTCATGTTCATGCTAAGGCAAGGACTCATACATAGGAAACTGCTAAGGCACCCAGAGTAGTAAATGTGTATGTAGATGTTTATGGAAGACAGATTAGCCACTCTAAAGTGATTAGAGTTGTCAGGCAGATTTGGATTCCGAAAGGTACAGCTAACCTTGTAGGACCCTACACAAATTGGGTATCTAAGAATTGATCTACTTTTCAAGAGGAAAACAAGGGCACTGAGCTGATTAAAGATCACATAGCACTGATGAGCAGAGATGAAAAAGCCCCTGATATATGGTATCTTGACAGTGGATGCTCAAGATATATGACAGGATTTAATAAGATACTCAGTGACTATGTTGAACAAAGAGGCCCTCAGATCACTTTTGGAGATAACTCCAAGGACAGACTGGAGGATATGAAACTTTGGAAATCGACTCAGTTCATGTCCATGGTGTTTCATATGTATCTGGATTGAAGCATAACTTGCTTTCAATAAGCCAATTCTGTGATAAGGGTTTTAATGTTGAGTTCTCTAAGAACTTATGTTATGTGAAAGATGATATCTCAACGAAAATATTACTGACTGGTACTAGAAAAGGAAATGTGTATCTTGCTGATTGGAGTTCAACTCCTAAAGATACATGTTTGGTTGCTAAAAGTTCCACAGATACCAGTTGGTTATGGCATAAAAGAATGAATCACCTGAATTTCAAAACCCTGAATAAACTTGCAAGATTAGCTCTTGTGAGATGATTGCCTAATGAAGTGTTCAGTAAGGAACATATTTGTGATGCGTGCCAAAAAGGAAAACAAATTAGAGCATCATTTAAAAGCAAAGTAGATGTTTCTACTGAAAGAATACTTCAGTTGTTGCATATGGATCTTTTTGGTCCAATAACACCAGTGAGCACCAATGGCAGGAAATACACACTAGTAGTAGTTGATGACTACTCAAGATATACTTGGGTCATATTCTTACTCAGTAAGAAAGAGACTCAGATAAAGCTGCATGAATTACTGAAAAGGCACAGTATTGAGAAAAATCTGAGTATGGTCAAGATCAGATCTGACAAAGGAACTGAATTTATAACCATATTATATCTGATTATTGTGCAGCAAATGGAATTTCTCATGAAACATCAGCTGCAAGGACCCCTCAACAAAATGGTGTTGCTGAAAGAAGGAACATGACTCTGAAAGAAGCTGCAAGGACAATGATAGCTGAAGCTGATATTCCTAAAAGATTTTGGGCTGAAGCTGTCAACACTGCATGCTATTCACAGAACAGATCCATGCTGACCAAGAGTCAAGGCAAAACACCCTATGAGCTTTGGAATGAAAGGAAGCATTTTGTTTCTTTCTTTCGTGTGTTTGGTTGCAAGTGTTTCATACACAATAATGGTAAAGATCAGTTGAAAACATTTGATAGTAAAGCTGATGAAGGAATATTCTTAGGATATTCTCAAGTCAAGAAAAGCTTTCGAGTTTACAAATCAGAGAACTCTTATTGTGGAGGAAACACCTCATGTTGTTTTTGATGAATCTACTTGTGTTCAGAAGAAACAAGAACATGATGCAGAAGAACTGACCAAGAGGATCACCAGATTAAGCCTGAAAAAGAATGACAAAACATCCAATCGAACTCCGAAAAAGAAGAAGTCACCAACATCTATGATTGGAGTGACTCGGACTCGAATAAAGAAGTTCGTGATGGAACTCGGGATGGTGAGACTCAGGATGGAAAGTCTTCACTGAAGGAAAACCAACACACTGAAGCTGACCAATATGAACAGACACCAGTTCAGACTCAGGTATGTGATGCCAATGAAGATGTGGTCACAGCTGAGGTAAATTCTGAATCTATCAACCAAAGGGGAACAAATGTCTCTTACAATGTTCTAAATAGAATTTCCCCCGAGGAAGATGATTCCCTTTCTCCTTTTCTGTTGTTCCCTGAGTTTATTGAATTAACTGAACCTAACATTTCAAATGTTGAGTATATTATTGAAGGGGGAACATCTAGAAGAAGATGGTTAGATAGTCATCCTACAAGTCAGATTGTGGGTGATCTAACTGAAGGTGTCAAAACAAGAAGGTTCCATAGTGAAAGTGCACTATTCTGCTGCTTCCTATCAGAGAAAGAGCCTACTGAGATTGGTGAAGCTCTACAAGATTCTCATTGGATTACTGCTATGCAAGATGAGTTGAATCAATTCTCAAGGAATAAAGTATGGGAGCTAGTAGATAGACCTGAAAGGCACAATGTTATTGGAACCAAGTGGGTATTCAAGAATAAAAGAGATGAAAACAACAACATTGTAAGAAACAAGGCAAGGCTAGTTGCACAAGGTTATTCCCAAGAAGAATGTTTGGATTATGATGAAACCTTTGCACCTGTTGCAAGACTAGAAGCCATCAGATTGTTTCTTGCATATGCTGCCCACATGAAGTTCACAGTCTATCAAATGGATGTGAAAAGTGCATTTCTAACGGTGTGCTTAAAGAAGAGGTTTATGTAGAGCAACCTCCGGTTTCGCATGTAATGACCAAGTTTATAGGCTCAGAAAAGCCTTGTATGGTCTTAAGCAAGCACCCAGAGCATGGTATGATACTCTTTCTCAGTTTCTTACTGACCATGGTTTTGTAAAAGGAACTGTTGATAGAACTCTGTTCGAGGATAGAAGATGGGGAAGATATCTTCTTGGTTCGAGGATATATGTTGATGACATCATTTTTTGGATCTCCAAACCATCGGTTTGTGAAAAAAATTTCAACACCGATGAAAGGCAAGTTTGAGATGTCAATGATGGGAGAGATGAATTTCTTTCTAGGTCTTCAAGTGAAACAATCAAAGGAAGGAATCTTCATCAACCGCATAAAAGTACACCGTAGATCCGATTGCAAAAATATGGTATGTATGACTTGCAATGCATTAGAATTCCTATGAATACTAACTACAAGATGGATCCCGATTTCAAGGCAAATCAAGAAAGTCATACCGATTATAGAGGAATCATTGGATCATTGCTCTATCTCACGTTAAGTAGGCCCGATATAACATTTCTTTGTTGGGATATGTGCAAGATACCAAAGCTAATCCTAAGGCTAGTCACATGGAGGTCGCCAAAAAGATATCAAGTATCTTAAGGGCACAAATGAATAGAGGATTATGGTATCCAGCTGATGATAACCTTGAATTAACTGGTTACTCAGATGCTGATTATGGAGGTTGTAGAATTGACAGGAAGTCCACTACAGGAACTTGTCAATTTCTTGGAAGTAAGTCAAAATCTTGGTTTTCAAGAAACAGACCTCAATGTAACCAAGATATCAAGTCAATACATGGCTCTGCAGAAGTCAGCCAGGTGCTTTCATTCTTTGGCTCGCATAAACAATTAAGGGATTATAAAGTTGTAGCCAATGAAGTACCAATATTTTGTGACAATAATAGTGTCATTGCTATTTCACAAAAATCCAAGATTGCACACCGATGCAAGCATGTGGATATCGACATCACTTCATCGAGATCATGTTGAGAAAAAGGACATCAGGATGGAGAAAATTCATACTGATAAATAGAGAGCTGATATCTTGACTAAACCTTTGGTTGAATCAAGATTTCAGGAACTATCAGTTGAATTAGGGATGTTGTATCCAGGTGTATAGAGTAAAATTTGAAAAATTGAAGGTTTTCAGATGCATGAAGTTTTCTCAGGATTCTACTGAGAAACTGAGGATAAAATGGAAAATAATCGAATCGAGTCTCGTGAAACTCGATTCTTGAAGGTCAAGATTCAATATTATATGAACCCATTCAAGACTCGAAGATCATCTTGACATTTTATCAAGGTCAATACTCAGTAAGACTAATAGAGGGAAATTAGTCTGAAGAAGTAATGACTCACGCGACTCATTTATTGCTTAAGTGAAACTCAGTAATCATTTGCAATAAATACAAAACACCTTAAGTAAATTTTTGGGCGGGATCTTTGAAATTCCTAAGAAGGTCAACAGTCATTAAATGCTCTGTTACATTTAATAACCAATGAGGTTAAAATGGCGGTTTACTTTTTCAAAGATCGACCTTTTCAGATAATGCGATTAATCTACGATTAATCTCAACCGTTGTTTTTCACCTAACCGGTACGATTCCCCACGATCTCACGATATATATTCTTTGAGAAGCCTTTTCAAGCCAATTTTATTAAACCCTTCGTTCCCAAAAACCTCTGCAAATAAAATCCCTCTTTTTACCGTAAAAGCTTCATCGCTCAAAACCCTAAATCTTCAAATCTCAAAATGGCTCCTACCATATTTGAAAGATTGGCAGAAACAAATAAGCCATGGTATGAGTACGTGGTTTCTCTGGAGAGTACTTCCAATGCCAAGCACGAAGAAGAGGCGCTCCACTTGATTCGATTGGCAAAATTGATGAACCTCGTCGCGAACCGACCGGAGGCGGAGTATACTCGTGAGGTAATAGAGTTTGTCGCTAATTTGGAAATAGATGAGGACGATTGTATTGAGTCCAAGATTTCTGTTTCGCATCTTGAACAATCAATGAAGTATGTGGATTTTGTTCGAGAGCTTTATATTGTCCCTAAGTATTTAAACAACGTTTTTGAGTTGTGCGATAGGGGAGATGATCCCTCATTATATATGTTGGGACGGGAGCAAGAGTATCTTGATGGGATTACCGAGAATCTCGTTAAGTTTGAAGCAACTCGCATAAGCGGCATCTAAAGCCAAGTACAGAGTGTTGATGGATATTGTCGGAAAGTGCATCATGAGTCGATCTGGAAGCTTTGAGTAGATCAGCACTCCCAAACTCCGACTGATGGCGGCGATTGAGGACTCACCCACCAAGGATTTTAACTGGTTGAAGTATCTGATCAAGGTGGTGAGTGAGCAAGCCAAGGTCATAAAAAGGAGGATGGGGTAATATCGATCAAAGGCAGGATCCTCCATGCCACCAAAATAGCATTTATTTTGGAGATGTGCCGAGAGGAGGAGGATATCTTTTCAAACTCTACTCCATTCCCTAAGTCCAAAGTAATGTTCAAGCCCATTGCTGCAAAGAGGACTATCAAGGGGAAGAAAGAGAAAAAGGTGGAATCACCGATTCTATGGGGCCGCCTTTGAAGAAAGCCAACAAACCAGGGGGAAGGTTTTGTTAGATGCCAAGATGGAGCAGGGTGAGAGATTGAAGAAGCAAAAGACCCTTGCTCCAAAGAGCAAGAGAATGGTGGTTCTCACTGATGATGAGGAAGAGAGTGAGACTGAGGAGATTCAGCCTGAGAGCCAAACTGCTCAGAAATCGCCTTTACTTATATTGGCTCAGGCTATCTCAAAAGCACAGGATCAAACCGGGAGAAAGTCTTCTCGAGGTTCTTGAGACGCCGCTTAGTTCGATAAGTTCTCTCAAGAAATCTTCCAAGGACCTCAGAGCAAGTACAGATTCCTGCTGAGGAAGCACCTGCTCAGACCTCATAAAATGTTCAGATTCCCTCTGGGGAAGTGCCCACTCAAGTCTCAGAGCAAACTGAAATTCCCACTGAGGAGGCTCCAAATCGCACCTCGGAACCAAGTCGATTCGACCGAGGAGTCATCCGCCCAAACCTCGAGAGTTTGTTTGAGCCTCGAGCCGATGAATTTTGATGAGCTCCCCGATGAAATGTTAGTCGATCCTTTAGCGGACTTTCCAACTCAAACCCGAGAGCCCGATGCTCAAGAAAGGTGAAGTCAAGAGACCGAATGGTGAAGCAAGGGGGAACGGTTCATCCTGGACCGCTACCCCCGAAGCTTAGCTCATTCCCCGACCTCCAAGACATCTTATTCAGATTGAGGTCAATCGGTCTACATCCTCAACCGACTCTTCCTGAGATGCTCAACATTGCTTCATTCGTGAGGCGAAGACTGGTGGAACGAGGAGACAAATTTTTCTCACTCAATTCTCGTGGTTCAGAAAAACCAAGCTCAGGATGAAAATCTCAAACTTTGATGAGTTTGTGAAGAGGAAGGTTGCTGAGAGGAAAGTTGCTGAAGTTGGTGCCCCGAGCTCCAAAGACAAATCTCAGGATGGGGACCAACAAGGGGATGATGAGAGTCAATCTCAGAAGGAGAAAGACTCAACTAATCTTTGATCAGTCATTGTCGAACATCCTCGATCAAGTTAACCTTCGTAACTTTTGGCACTATTAATAATTATGCCAGATTACCGGGTTCCTACCTTTAAATCAGAATGTCCGATATGCAGACCGAGGCTCAGGGACACCCAAGCTCGTGGTGAATCCCAGACTCAGACTGGGTCTGAAGCCCCAGTTCAAACTGAAGCTCAGGTTCAGACTGAGACTCAGGATGAACAGCCAACTCAGGAGGCACAACAGATCAGATATGCTCCTGAGATTGATCTCACCCCTGTGATGGAAAAGCTGGAGAAGGTTGAGCCGATAATGACCAAAGTTGCTCAGATCGAGGAGGCATTGGCCAACCAAGCTCAGAAGTTTGAAAATTGAGTTCTTCTTCGTAACCGTGCGACAGATACTCGACAGACAAAAATCGACCTCCATGGAAGAAAAATTAGAAGCAAAGATGGAGGGGGTCAAGGCTGAGCTTAATGCATAGCTGAAGCAAAAGCATCAGGAGCAGACACAAATTCTAGAAGCAAAGTTGGTAGAGAAGAATGAGATGCTGGTGAAGAGCGTTGTTGAGGAAATGAGCTCAATGCTCATGGCCAAGATGACAGACATGTTCAAGGAAGCTCTCTCAAGCCAATTTGCTCATCTCGTCTTCAAGAATTCTTCGTGGGCGAAGAACCACCTCGTAAGGCTCGAGGAGGAGCAAGATCGATGGCAGGGAGGTGCGGAGGTCAAGAAGAACAATACCATATGGACACAAAGACTTCTCTAGAAACTTCCGCCAGAGTATGGTTCCAAGAAGGGGAAAGACCTGAGCCGATCTCGTGGATTTTATTGGAACATACTCAAGGGCAAGGTTGTAAAGGATCTTTGAAAAGAAGATCATTGCCGGGCCATGAAGGAGATAGAAGCCAATCGAGAAGCTTAAGTTCAAGAAGGTGGAGAAGTCAATCTACACTCAGGTTTCAGAGGAAACAATGCAAGAAGTTGCTATAGAGAAACTGAGTGGTAGAGGAAGGATTGGTACAAGCCTAGCTGGTGCTGAAATGCCCATCAAGAGAAAGGCTATGGCGATGGAAGAGCCTGAGGGCAAAAGAGCAAAGGCTTCTAAGCCAATTCAGAGAAAATTGATGCTGGATATTGAAGAATCTGAGGTTGAGCCAAAGAAGAAGGTCTTCAATACCAGAAGCGCTCTGAAAACACTCCAGATTGAACAAGCAAAAGAAAATCGCCGCTTTTTTTTTCGTGTACCAAAGGATCGAAAAGAAGGTAGAAGAAGAGCGTAAAAGAAGGAGGGGTTCAAAAAGTTCACAAGCAAGAGGAGAGGGAACACAAAAGCACAGAAATGGCCGCATGTTGACAAATGGATGCCAGTCCAGCTCAACGATGCATGGGAAGAAATTAAGAGAACTTTTTGGTTCTATTATGATGTGCTCAGAGAATGGAGAGGGGAGAGCTCAGATCCCAATGAGGCTTTCATCGACTATCTCCTGACCTTCTATCCGAAATATCTTCAAGGATGGATAAATCTTGCGGATGAAGGAAAGGTGCAGATAACCGCCCCTGGTCCATATGTGTACCCTCCTCCCAGGCTAGTGGATGGCTGTGTGAATGAGAAAGCCATTGCTCAGGAAATATCTCAGTACGCCATTCAGTTGGGTCTGACAGGGAACAATCATGATATCATCAAAGAGAGAGATGCGCTAAAAAGAAGATATTACGGAATGTTCAACCTTGAAGTCCCTGCTGATGAGGTGGAAGAATATCGAATCAAGAGCCGAAATAAGAGCGTAAGAAGACAGAAGATGAAGACTCAGAAGATTCATGTAATCCTTTATCTTTTTTTTGTCTTTTTGATTTTGTTCAGATAAGATTCATTGTAATTGTAACAGTCTAACTATCATCAATAAAAACTTATCATTTATGCTCAAAAGATAATATCTCATTATCTTATTTACATGTCTTTTACTTTTGATATGCCTGAATGATTATCTCTGAATTAATTATTGGGAGATTCTCTACTTAGAAAAATTGTTGGGAGATTCTCTGTTTAGGAAATTGTTGGGAGATTAATTGTTGGGAGACTCATTATTTATGGGGGAAATTGTTGAAAATAAACCAATCTTGTAATAGGATAAACTGAAACCTGAGTATAGGTTAAGTATGTTTGTAACAAGATAGGTTTTTGGCATCATCAAAAATGGGGAAATTGTTGGGAGATGAATTTAATAAAGATATGATTTTGATTAGATCCCAAAACCCCTGAGTATGACATGTTCAGGATAATCTTGATAGTTGAGTCGATTTGCTTTTTAGAGTATTCGGGATGTTATCTCGCAAAATGTATAGTCAACAGATATAGATCAAAGTTAGATCTCAAGATTCGAAGAACTCAAGAAGTTTCAAGAAACCGGTTTCAAAGATGAAACTCAAGTTTCGAAAGTTTCAAGATGAAACCGAAGTTTCAAAAGTTTCAAAGATGAAATCGAGAAACCCGATTTACTCAAAGGTGAAATCGAGATATCAAGACTCAAGATGAAAACCGAGGAACCAAGACTCAAAGATGAAGACTCAAGATATCTCAGAAGACTCGTAAGACCAAGACTCAAAGACCCTCAAGACTCGTAAGACCTCAAGACTCGTAAGACTCAAGACAAAGATCAAGATCAAGATCAAGAATATCAAGGCACAAGAATTATCAAGACTCGCAATGTATCAATGCTCAAGATAAACCCAATGTTCCGAGGCAATCAAAAATATCTATCCGGCGGATGCAATATCGAAAAAATCGCGATTCCTTAGAAAAATAGATATTGCCCAAGACATTCAAATGCGCATAAAAGGAACTAAGACAAAGTGTTGTTAAGGTTATATCAACTCGTAGATTGTAACCAAAAGAGCCATTGAGTTGTCTACCTTTAACCGAGACAAAAGTCAAAAAGAGGAAGACAAAGATCGCACCATATCGACAATCGATAATGACAGTCACCGAAAAAGATGTCGGAAGTACTAAGTTCCGCATCGCAAAAAAGTGAAGACCGGCTACATGAAAGACTATTGCCTAAAACGTGTTAGGGAGTGTCAAACCCTAAATTTAGCCATTCCTCACACACCATTAGAGGAAACTCACGAAGCTATCTCTCCAACGGATAGTTTTTCAAGAGTGACCTTGGTGTATGCCTATAAATACTTGTGACCTTCTACATTGAAAGGTTACGGGAAATTTGTAAGCAACTCAAGAGCTCAAACTTATTATTGCAAGTTGAAGCACTCGAAAACCCAAGAATTTCCCAAGTGCTTTAAATCGAAGAGAGCTCATTCCACTAAGCCTAGTTTGATAAGATATATCCAAAGCTTAGTCGAGATATCCTAGCCTTTGAATTGTTCTTTATTGTAAAGGATATCTCATCCTAGTTGGAAACCAACCAAGAAACCCCAAACCCTTTGTAAGGTAGTTTGAGTGTGATTGTTGGTGAGATTGAGTTGTAAAGAGTTAGTAAACTACATTGAGGTAGTCGAAAGCTCTAGAGAAGAAGTGAGTAATCTATCTTGGATGAGCAAAAGCTTGTGTGTGTTTTGAGTTAGTAAACTACAGAGGTAGTCAGAAAGCTCAAAATAGAAAGGCTAGTAAACTACAGAGGTAGTCAGAAAGCCTTAGGAAGTGATTAGTGAATTTCTCTGAAGAGATCAGGGAGAGTGGACGTAGGAGCTTGAGTCTCTGAACCACTATAATTTGTTGTGTTCTTTGCTTTCTTTTTCCTTGATTTATCCGTTGCACATCTTGTGTTTTGAAAGCATATTTTCACCGATATTTCATTTGGAATCAATCCAATTGAAAGTTGCATATAATTGAATCACGTACCAATCACTATTCCATTAAAGGAAGGTTTTCAGCAAAAGCTTAAAACGAGTATAAACTAAGGGCCAACCATTCCGCACATCTGAGTATCTAGAACAGATAGTTACCAAACTGAACTTACTCTTCTGAGGGTTCAGTAAGTTAGTTATCTGATCCAAGCAACTCAGGATCTTTGAAAACTCAGGACTCAGTTGGGATTATCTGAGGTATCTGAAAGCATCTCAGGATCACTGTCTCAGTAGACTTTGACTCAGAGCGATTTGTGCTTCTCAGGACCAAATCATCAGGACAACCTGACCCAAGCTGACCTCAGTAAAAGAAAAAGTTTTAAAATCACTGAACACGTGTATTCCCCCCCCATACATGTGAATACACGTGTAAGACTCGTTTGCACCAGGACCAACAAATAATAATTTGCACAATAATTTTATTTGATGAACATCTTGAACAAATATACTAATAGTCACCCTCTAAAAAAAAGAACTAATAAACACACTAAACAATTATTAATTGGCTTAATAGCGGAAAAAATCACGACTTTTTTGAAAATTACAATTTAATCTCAACCTTTGAATTTTGGTAAATAAAACTCAACTTTGATAATCTTTTGCAAATCGAGCTCACGGACAGAACACCTCCTAACCATAAATGACCTGACATCCTTGCTGGAAAAGAATTACCATCTCATCATCTACCTGACTAAAACTCTATTAATTTTTCTGAAGAAAACGTTGGTTCACCTTTATAAATAACTCCAAAATAAACGCGAGTCCCTGCACCGAATAAATTGTAGATGCAAAAAATGATATCAAATTCCTAGAACAAAACAAAAAATCCCATTTCAAGAATCGTAAATGCAGAAATTCTTCTCCATTAAAAATGATATCAAAAATTGAGGGCTTATCACCTTATACAAAAGACACCAACAAAACCTTCTATTTAGATTCTCATTAGACACAGACGTAAAATCAAGTAGCCTTAAAACCATGACTACAAAGCTTAGGAGCAACACTGTTATACGAAGAAGATGGTAAATTGGGCGAATAACGGTATTCTCTCAACATGACAAATCATTTCAGTGACTAATCTCATATGGGTTGAACAAGATGAGATTTCAGAGGACTGCGATTTCAGTTTGGTAGGAATTTCATTTTAGGGCTCAAGAAAATTAGAAAATTCTATTTGAGTTTAGGATGTTAACAATTACAGAATGATTAATCGATCAGGTGTCAACGTCGTCATTTTGGCCAGGTAAATGATGAGATGGTAAAATTTTTCCACCTAGGATGCCACGTCAATTACGGGCAGAAGATGTTCTACCCGTGAGTTCTATTTGCAACAAATTATTAAAATTGAGTTTTATTTACCAAAATTCAAAAGTTGAGATTAAATTGTAATTTTTGAAAATATCGTGATTTTTTCTGCAATTAAGCCTTATTAATTCATATTTAATGTGCTTTAACACATAGTCATATCATATTTTTAATTTTTAATTTTATTATTTATTTTGAATATTACTTTTTTAAAGATTTTATTTTCACAAATAAACACTGATACTTGTAATTTATTTTTAAAAAAACCCGAATTCATAGAAAACCCGCCCTTGCAATTAACGAAAAAGGTAAAATTAGTGAAGTAACACTCTTGTGAACTAGGTTCACTGTTGGGAGATTAATTTAATAAAGATATATGATTTTGATTAAGATCCCAAAACCCCTAAGTATGACATGTTCAGAATGATCTTGATAGTTGAGTCAGGATTCAGTTTTAGAGTATTCAGGATGTTATCTGCAAAATGTATAGTCAGCAGATATAGTTTAGGATAGGTTCTGAAGACTCTAAAGAACTCAGTATGTTTCTGAAGTATCCGAAATTTCGATTGAAACCGAGATATCAAGACTCAAGATGATATCTTGAGTAACTAAAGACTCAAAGACAAAGACTCAAAGACATCGGTCAAGATAAACTACAAAGATTCGTAAGACCACGAAGACTCGTAAGACCAAGCTCGTAAGACTCAAGACACGTACACGTAAGATCAAGAACCAAGATCAAGAGTATCAAGGTACAAGATCATCAAGACTCAAGAATATATACAATGCTCAATATGAACCTCGAGTGTTCCGAGGCAATCGATAATATCTATCCAAGGATGAAATAATCGAGAAGATCGTGATTCCTTAAGAAGTTAGATATTGCCAAGAAATTCAAATGCGCATAAAAAAGGAACTAAGTCGGCGTGTTGTTAAGGTTATATAAAACTCGAGTTTGTAACCAAAAGAGCCGCTGAAGGTGTCTACCTTTAACCGAGACAAAAGTCAAAAAGAGGAAGACGACATCGACACTATACCGATCTTCGACAAAGGATGTGTCATTTGAAAAAGATGTCAGATGTACAAAAGTTCCAGACTGCAAAAAGTGAAGACTAGCTACATGAAAAGCTATTACCTAAAACGTGTTAGGGAGTTTCAAACCATAAATATAGTCATTTCACACACCACAAGAGGGAACTCACGGGTATATCTCCAACAACGATAGTTTTCAAAAGTGACCTTGGTGTATGCCTATAAATACCGGGTGACCCTCTACATTGTAAGGTTACGGAAATTTATACATAACTCAAGAGCTCAAACTTATTCTCAAGAAAAGTGAAAAGCACTCGAAAAACTTAGAATTTCCCAAGTGCTTCGATATTGAAGAGAGCTCACTATACTAAGCCTAGCTTGATAAGATTTATCCAAAGCTTAGTCGAGATATCCTAACCCTTTGCATTGTGCTTCATTGTAAAGGATATCTCATCCTAGTTGGAAACCAACCGAGAAACCCCAAACCATTGAGAAGGTAGTTGGAGGGTGTTTGTTGGTGAGAAGAGTTGTAAAGAGTTAGTAAACTACGCGGAGTAGTCAGAAAACTCTAGAGGAGAAGTTAGTAAGCTACATGGGTAGTCTGAAAGCTTGTGTGTGATTGAGTAAGTAAACTACGGAGGTAGTCAGAAAGCTCAAGGTCGGGTTGAGTAAGTAAACTACGTGGAGTAGTCAAAAAACTCGTACGAAGTTGAGTAAGTAAACTACGAGGTAGTCAGAAAGCTCAGAAGTTGATAGTGAATTTCTCTGAAGAGTCAGGGAGAGTGGACGTAGGAGCTTGAGTCTCTGAACCACTATAATTGTTGTGTTCTTTATTGCTTTCCTTATCTGTACTTAACTGTTGCATTGACTTGTTTTGAAAGCATACCTTTCAATCGATATTCATTGGAATCAATCCACGAAGTTGCATAAGTGAATCACAGCCTAATCACACTATTTCATAAAGGGAAGGTTTTCAAAGAAAGCTTAAAATGAGTATAATCTAAAGGGCCAACCATTCAAGACGAATCGAAAGTAGCTAGAACAGATAGTTATCAAACCGAACTCTCTTCCGAGGATTCAAGAAGTTAGTTATCGATCCAAGCAACTCAGGATCTCTCTTTACTTAGGACTCGGTTGGGATTATCCGAGGTATCCGAAAGCGACTCGGGATCACCGCCTCCTCATGAGACTTTGACTTCGAGTGATATGTGCTTCTCGTAACCTAATCTTCGTGACTATCCCGACCCAAGTGACCTAAGTAAGAAAAAAAGTTTTAAAAACCTTGAACACGTGTATTCCCCCATACACGTAAGACTCGCTTGCACCGGACAAACAAGTGGTATCGAGCGAAGGTTCAACTTGACCACCTGCTGTATTGACCAAAGTTTTATTTTCAAAAATACTTGTGGTCTATCTGAACTGATCTTATTTGCTGAAAAAAAAATTCCTTTTCAAAAGATCAAAAAATGTCTTCTAAAAAACTTCCCATGTTCTCAGTGGAGAACTATGATCTATGGAGATTGAGAATGCAGGCTCATCTGTATTCCAAACATGAGTGTATGTGGAGAGTGGTCTCTCAAGGACCATTCCAGTTCTTCGTGGTGAATCCCAGGAGGAATGAAGATGAGAGAATTGATCCTAGAGCAGAATTTCCTAAGTCTGATGACCAACTGACTCCTGAGGAGAGAAAGTTAGTCAATCTAGACTACATTGCAAAAGACACACTATACAGTACAATTGATGATGGTGTGATGGGAATTATCTCTCACTGTAATACTGCTAAAGAAATTTGGGATACACTAGCTGTTATGTGCCAAGGCACAGATCATATAAAAGAAAACAAACTTTCAAAGGGCAATTGGAAAGTTTGATAGTTTTGAAATGGATGATGGTGAATCAATAGACAAATTGGAAGTCGATTCACTAAATCATGAATGATCTAAATGCACTTGGAAAGAAATATCCACAGAGAGAAGTTCCATTGAAAATTCTTAGAGGTCCATCTAAGAAATGGGATATTCATGCAAAGGGTGATTGAAAACACCAAGAACATTAGTTCAATGCCTTACCAACAAGTCTTCTCTCGAAATGAAGGCCTATGAATTTGTAATTGATAAGAAATCCAAAAAAGGTCGACAAAGAAAGATGATTCTTCATCAAGTAAGAACGTGGCTTTAAAAGCCAAAGATAAAACTCAGAAAAACTAGAGAGTTCGAGAACCCCATGCCAAAAAATCGGGATGAGCTTGAGGAAAAGCTAAGACCGATGGCAAGGAGGTTTGACAGACTTTAATAGTAGATTTGGAAAATACAAAAAACTATTACAGAACCACAGTACCGAAGAAACCCGAGGACGATCAACCGAGAAGAAGAAAGACTGAAAGTCAAGGATCTTCATCCAAGAGAAAGGACTCCAAGTCCAAAGAAGAAAATGATCAGGATGATGATGCCAACAGATGTTATAATTGCCAGAAGAAAGGTCACTTCCAGTATGATTGTCCAGATTTGAGTGCTAAGGAGAGAAGAGAAAGGCAAGCTAAAAGAGATCAGAAGTTCTCTAGCAAAAAGGCCATGGTTGCAGAAGAAGAACACTCTGAGGAGGGATCTAGCTCTTCAGATGAGATATTCTCAGACAATGAAAGTGATGACATATGTCTGATGGCCATTGAGGAGGTAAGCTCTTCTTTCTCTGTTGTTGCTCCTACACTAGCACAAGAGTTTTCTAGTTCCACTGAAAACAGTCATTTTGACCTGATGGATTCTTTTGAGAATCTGATGAAGGACTATGCTATTTTACAAGGACTGCTAAATAGAACTCAACAGCAGAATAAGGAACTGAAAGCTGAAAATCTAAAATGGAAAGACTCTAGCAATATTAAAATCACTTCTCAATTAATGGGAGCTACTGATGAACTGGATGTTCTGAAAGTACAACTCTCGAAAAAAGAGAAGTTCGATAATGTCCCTAATCGAAAAGCTAGAGAAATCCATTTGAAGATTCAAATAATCGTAATCGAAGTTCAATGACCTCTCCGAGAAGCATAAAACTCTACAGAATCGTGAGAGGATAGTGCACGTAAGAAGTTAACTCTATTGAATAAAGCATCTAATGTAATAGATGAAATTCGAGTTATCGAGATCTGCCACTACAAAAATGGATTGGGATACATTCCAGGGGAACCTCACAAGGTCATCTCAATGTTGCATCTAGTAGCAAGAAGACTATCTTTGTAAAACCAAATGGCACCTACACTTCAAGCCGGAGTAATGCCCAAGGTTGTAGACAAGGAAAAGGACATATGGTCTCAAAGAAACCGAATGATCGGGTTAGAAAGCCCAAACCTCGGTGAAGGCTAGAAAACCCGAAAGGCCGATTGAAAAGTTTCGAGCAAGTACTTCAAAGCCTCAGCTAAGAATGCAAACCCCGAAAGGCTCCACATCGAACCATCGAGAGGAATCCTCGATGAGAAACACTTTCGAGAGACATTCTCAACTGAAGAGACCAAGTCCTCAAGACAATCGAAAAGACCCCAGATTTCAAAGATGATAACAACTGAACCTCACTTGCCTAAGGGTAAAGGTTATCTCAACCCAAGTCAACAAAGATTTAGACCAAATGCACAAAAGCCTAAGCATCCAATGTATGCCCCGAACCAAAGAAGAATTCAAAAAGCCCATGTTCATGCTAAAGCTAGCACACATATACGTAAAACCGCTTAGGCACCCGTGAGTAGTGGATGTATATGTTGATGTTTATGGAAGACAAATTAGCCACTCTAAAGTGATTAGAGTTGTCGGCAGATTTGGATTCCGAAAAGGTACAGGTAACCTCGTAGGGACCCTACACAAATTGGGTACCTAAGAATTGATCTGCTTTTCGGGGGGAAAACAAGGGCACTAAGTCGATGAAAGATCACATGGCAATCGATGAAAGGTAGACGAAAAAAAGCTCCCGATGTATGGTATCTTGACAAAGGGATGCTCAAGACATATGACAGATTCAAGAAGATGCTCGATGACTATGTTGAACAAAGAGGCCCACATATCACTTTTGGAGAAAACTCCAAGGATTGCATCAAGGATATGGAACTTTGGAAATCGACTCGGTTCATATCCATGGTGTTTCATATGTATCCGATTGAAGCATAACTTCTTTGTCAATTAGTCAATTTCGTGATAAGGGTTTTCAATGTTGAGTTCTCCAAGAACTTATGTTTTGTGAAAGATGATACATCACGTAAAAAGTATTCTTGACCGGTACAAGAAAAGGGAATGTGTATCTTCTTCGATTGAATTCAACTCCTAAAGATACATGTTTAGTTGCTAAAAAAGTTCCACAGATACCAGTTGGTTATGGCATAAAAGAATGAATCACCTAAACTTCAAAACCCCGAACAAGCTTGCAAGATTAGCTCTTGTGAGAGGGTTGGCTAATGAAGCATTCAGTAAGAAACACATTTGTGATGCGTGCCAGAAAGGAAAACAAGTTAAAGCATCATTTAAAAGCAAAGTTGAAGTTTCTACTGAAAGAATACTTCAGTTATTGCATATGGATCTCTTTGGTCCTATAACACTTGTGAGCACTAATGGCAGGAAATACACATTGGTAGTAGTTGATGACTACTCAAGATATACTTGGGTCATATTCTTACTTAGTAAGAAAAGAGACTCGAATAAAGTCGCCAGATTATCGAAAAGGCTCGATGTGAGAAAAATCGAGTGTGGTCAAAATCGATCCGACAAAGGAACCGAAGTTTATAAATCATATCATATCGATTATTGTGCGAGAAATGGAATTTTACATGAAACATCACCGCAAGGACCCCTAAACAAAATGGTGTTCTTTGAAAGAAGGAACAAAACTCGAAAGAAAGTTCGCAAGGACAATGATAAATGGGTTCGATATTCCTAAAAGATTTTGGGTTGAAGCTGTCAACACTGCATGCTACTCTCAGAATAGATCCATGCTGACCAAGAGTCAAGGCAAAACACCCTATGAGCTTTGGAATGAAAGGAAGCCTCTTGTTTCTTTCTTTTCGTGTTTTGGTTGCAAGTGTTTCATACACAATAATGGTAAAGATCGGTTGAAAACATTTGATAGTAAAGGCGATGATGAAGGAATATTCTTAGGATATTCTCAAGTCAAGAAAAGCTTTCAGAGTTTACAACTGTAGGACTCTTATTGTGGAGGAAACACCTCATGTTGTTTTTGATGAATCTACTTGTGTTCAGAAGAAACAGGACCATGATGCAAATGAACTGACCAAGAGGATCACCAGATTAAGCCTGAAACAGAAAGATAAATCATCCATCAAACTCGAAAAAGAAGAAGTCACCACTATCTATGATTGGAGTGACTCGGACTTCGAATAAAGAAGTTCATGATGGAAATCAGGATGGTGAGACTCAGGAAAACCAACACTCCAAAGGTGACTAATCTGAACAGACACCAGTTCAGACTCAGGTATGTAATGCCAATGAAGATTTGGTCACAGCTGAGGCAAATTCTGAATCTATCAACCAAAGGGGAACAAATGTCTCTGACAATGTTCTGAATAGAATTTCCCCTGAGGACGATAATTCCCTTTCTCCTGTTTTGTTGTTCCCTGAGTTTACTGATTTAACTGAACCTAACATTTCAAATGTTGAGGACACTATTGAAACAGGAACATCAAGAATGAAATGGTTAGATAGTCATCCTACAAGTCAGATTGTGGGTGATCTAACTGAAGGTGTTAAAACAAGAAGGTTCCATGGTGAGAGTGCACTATTCTGCTGCTTCCTATAAGAGAAATAACCTACTGAGATTGGTGAAGCTCTACAAGATTCTCATTGGATTACTGCTATGCAAGATGAGCTGAATCAATTCTTAAGAAATGAAGTATGGGAGCTGGTAGATAGACCAGAAAGGCACAATGTCATTGGAACCAAGTGGGTTTTCAAGAATAAAAGAGATGAAAACAACAACATTGTAAGAAACAAGGCAAGGCTAGTTGCACAAGGTTATTCCCAAGAAGAAGGCTTAGATTATGATGAAACCTTTGCACCTGTTGCAAGATTAGAAGCCATCAGATTGTTTCTTGCATATGTTGCCCACATGAAGTTCACAGTCTATCAAATGGATGTGAAAAGTGCATTTCTGAACGGTGTACTTAAAGAAGAGGTTTATGTGGAACAACCTCCTGGTTTCAAACAGAATGACCAAGTTTACGTGCTCGAAAAAGCTTTGTATGGTCTTAAGCAAGCACCCAGAGCATGGTATGATACTCTTTCTCAGTTTCTTACTGACCATGGTTTTGTAAAAGGAACTATTGATAGAACTCTGTTCAGGATAGAGGATGGGGGAGATATCTTACTAGTTCAGATATATGTTGATGACATCATTTTTGGATCTCCAAACCATCACCGCGTGTGAAAAGTTTTCAACACCGATGAAAGGCAAATTTGAGATGTCAATGATGGGAGAGATGAATTTCTTTCTAGGTCTTCAAGTGAAACAATCAAAGGAAGGAATATTCATCAACCAGGCAAAATACACCAGAGATCTGATTGCTAAATATGGTGTACAATTGCAACACGCTTAGATTCCCATGAATACTAACTACAAGATGGATCCCGATTACGAAGGCAAATCGGTGAGCCATACCGATTATAGAGGAATCATTGGATCATTGCTCTCTCTCACGCAAAGTAGGCGGATATAACATTTCTTTGTTGGGATATGTGCAAGATACCAAGTTAATCCTAAGGCTTTAGTCACATGGAGGTCGCCAAAAAGATCTTGAAGTATCTTAAAGGCACGATGAATAGAGGATTATGGTATCCAAATGATGATAACCTTGAGTTAAGTGGTTACTCGATCTTGATTATGGAGGTTGCGAAATTGATGAAAAGTCCACCTCGGGAACTTGTCAATTTCTAGGAAGTAAGTGATATCTTGGTTTTCGAAGAAAGCAGACCTCGATAGCAACAAGTACTCATCGGGTTTGAATATATGGTCTGCGGAAGGCTCTTTGTTCGATTCTTTGGCTCGGACAACAATTAAGGGATTATAAAGTTGTAGCCAATGAAGTACCAATATTTTGTGACAATAATAGTGCCATTGCTATTTCACAAAATCCGGTATTGCACACCAGATGCAAGCATGTGGATATCAGACATCACTTCATCAGAGATCATGTCGAGAAGAAGGACATAAGGATGGAGAAAATTCATGCTGATAAGCAGAGAGCTGATATCTTGACTAAACCTTTGGTCAATCAAGATTCCGTGAACTTTCAGTTGAATTAGGGATGTTAGAACCGTGTGTATAGAGTAAAATCAAAAAAATTGAAGGTTTTCGAAGCATGAAGTTTTCTCAGATTCTACTGAGAAGCTTAGGATAAAATGGAAATCTTGAATCGAGTCTCGAAACTCAGACGCATCAAGGACGATTACTCGAGAGCAAAATGTAAACATTTCAAGATTCGGTATTATCTTGACAGTTTATCAAAGTCGATTTTCGAAGAAGACTGATAGAGGAAAATTAGTCTGAAGAAGTAATGACTCATGCAACTCATTTATTGCTTAAATGAAGCTCAGAAATCATTCGCAATAAATACAAAACACCTGAGGAATGTTTTTTTTTGGGCGGGATCGTTTTAAATTCCGAAGAAGGTCAACAGTCATTTAATGCTCTGCTACATTAATGACCAATGAGGATGTTTTGGCGGCTTACTTTTTCGGAGATCGTTTGGTTCATATACCCGATTAATCGGAGATTAATCTCAACCGTTGTTTTTCACCTAACCAACACGATTCCCCACGATCTCAAAGCTATATATACCCTAAGAAGCCTTTCAAGCCAAAATTTTATTAAACCATTCGTTCTCAAATCCTCTGCAAATAAATCCCCTTGCCTAGAAATTCCTAAACCCTAAAACTTCACTTCTCAAATCAATCTCTAAAATGGCTCCAACCTTGTTCGATAGATTAGCCGAAACCAACAAGTCGTGGTACGAATTCGTTGTTTCACTTGAAAGCACAACCAACTCAAAGCCAGAAGAGGAGGCTCTGCGTATGATTCGATCAAGCTAAACTCATTTAACTAATCGCAAACCCACTGCACGGGGAGTTTGCGAAAGAGGTAATCAATTCATCTATAACTTGAAGGTAGATGAAGAGGACTTTATGCATTCTTCGACATCAGATCACACTTAGAGCATTCGGCCCAAATCGTCGATTTTGAAAGGGATTTGTACATAACCCCAAAAAATCAATGATGTTTTTGAGCTCGTGATAGAGGAGAGGATCCTACGATGTATATATGTCGGGTAGAGAGCAGGAATACTTAGATAGGATTGCTGAGAATCCTGTTAAGTTTGAGGCGACATTACATAAGAGGCATTAAAAGCCACAATATAGTGTATTGATGGATATTGTGAGTAAATGCATCATGAGTCTTATGGGAGTTTTGAGCAGTCAAGACTCAAGCTCGGGACCGATGGCGGCGATAGAGGCCTCACCCACCACCGACTTCAACCGGGCCGAAATTTACGATTCAGACGGTGAGTGAAAGCGATCAAAGTTTTGAAGAAGGTTGACGGGCGATCTAAATAAAAGGCAAGATCCACCATGACACCAAAATTGCTTACATTTTGGAGATGTGCGAGAGAGGAGGAGGATATCTTCGCCAATTCGACCCCCATTCCCTAAGTCCAAAATTCTCTTTAAACCCATTGCCGCAAAGAAGCGGTCATCGTGAAGAGAGAAAAGAAGGTTGAATCACCAATTCTTGGGCCGAAAAGAGACTCAACAAACCGTGGGGAAGGTTTTGTTGGAGGCAAAGATGGAAGCAGGAGCAAAGATGTTGAAATCAAGGATCTTGCTCCAAAAACGCAGAAGATTGGTGGTTCTCACCGATGAAGATGAAAGTGATTCGACGAGATTCAACCGGAGAGCCAAATCGCCGAGAGTTCACCATTACAAGTATTGGCTCGAGTTATCTCGAGGACACAGATCACTCGAGGAGCAGTCTCTTCTCTCGAGGTGCTCGAGACATCGCTCGAGTTCGGATAAAATTTCTCGTGAAATTTTTAAAGGAGCTCAGACCTCGAGATACCTACCTCGGATGTGCGTGCTCGCATGAAAGAGCCACTCGAGTCAATTTGAAGATTTGCGTGCTCGAGACAAAGACGAGCCGACGCAGATTCAAATCGAGGATATGCCAACTCAGCCTCGTAACCCTCTCGATGCAAACCGAGGACCTCGACCGCACAAAATTCGATCTTCGAGACTCGAGGAGCAAAATATTCTTGATGAGCTCCCCGAAAGTGATCTACTTCTTGATCCCTTAGCGATGTTTCAACCGAACCAGAGCCCAAGATGGAAGAAGGGAGAAGTCAAGAAGGCGAGTGGAGGAGCAAGGGGGGAACGGTTCATTCTTGATCACTACCCCCGCTCAAATTTCATACCCCGATCGCAAGATGTTTTCTTTAGATTAAGGACGATCAGATTCATCCTCAATCGGACTCTTCCCGAGATGCTTGATATTCTTTTCGTTGAGGGGAAGATCGTGGAATGAGGAGACAAATTTCTTCCCGACCGACTTCTCGTGGTTCAGAGGACAAAGCTCGTGATGAAAAACTCCAATTTTGATGAGCCGGTTCGTAAGAAGTTGGGTTTGTCAGGAGAGCAATCGGAGAGTTGGTGCCCCGAAAGCGTGGAGACAAATCTAAAGATGGAGATGGGGACCAATAGGGAAATGTTGAGAAGCGATCCTCGGATGGAAAAGGAGACTTCATTCTCGATCAATCTGAATTGGTCAACCTCGGACTTAAGTAGAACTCTTGGTACCTTTTGGCACCATTAACAATTATGCCAAAGTTCTTGAAAAGTCCTATCGTTAACTCTGAATTGTCGATAAATGATCGAGGCTCGATTGGAGACCGGAGCTCGGAGGACGAAGGCGAGGCACGATGGATGATCGGGACAAAGACAGAGGTGCAGAAGATTCCTGAGATTGATCTCACTCCCTTGATGGAGAAACTTGAGAAGGTTGAGCCAATGATGATCAAAATTGCTCAGATGGAAGAGACGTTGGCCAATCAAGCTCAAAAGATGGAAAGTCTTAGTCACTCTTGAGAAATTTGGTGCAAATTCAAAACACTCGACCACCCGGATGACCTCGATGGAAGAAAAGCCGAATGAGAAGCCGGAGGAAGTCAAGGCCGAAAGTTAAGTGATGAACTGAAGCAGAAACACCAGGAGAGTTCTGATTTCCTAGAGGTGAAACTGGCAGAAAAGAATGAGGTGCTGATAAAGTCTGCTATTGAGGAAATGAGCTCAATGCTCATGACCAAGATGACAGAGATGTTCAAGGAAGCACTCTCCGCCGTTTGCCCACTTATCTCAAGAATTTTCTCGTGGCCAAGAACCATCTAAGGAGGCTGGAAGACGAACAAGATCAGATAGCAGGAGAGATTCGTTGTGTGAGCAAAGAGCAATATCACATGGACACAGCACTCTCCAGACTTCTTCCAAATTACGGTGCCAAGAAGGGGGAAAAGGAAGGTGAAGACCTCAGAAAGTTCATGGCACGTACTTTGGAGAAGAAGGCTAAAAAGATCTTTGAAATGTATAATTTAGCCAAAGCCTTAAAAGAAGTCGAAGCTTCTGAGAAGTTAAAGTTTGCTCAGGTGGAGAAGTCTGTCTACACTCGAGTTTCCAAGCAAACCTTGCTTGATGTGTCAAAAGAAAAACTGAGTGCTAGAGCAAAGGTTGGAACAAGCCAGTTCGCACCGAAATGCCTATGAAGAGGAAAGCCTCGGTGTTGTTCAACCCGAAAAGCAAGCGTCTGAAAGGCTTCTAAGCCAATCCAGAGAAAGCTGATTCTAGATGATGAAGAGAAAGAAGAATCTGAGTCTCAACCTCAGATGAAAGTCTTCAATACTAGAAATGCTCTGAAGACACTCCAAATGGAACAAGCTAAGAAAGCTGCTGCTTCGGTCTCAGGAGCATCTGTGATCAGAAAGAAGATAGACGAAGAGCAGAAGATAATGAGTGAATTCGGGAGTTTGCCGAGAAAGAGGAAAGGAACATCAAAAGCGCTAAAGTGGCCCCACGTTGATAAATGGATGCCCATTAAACTCAACGATATGTGGGAAGAAGTCAAGAGAACCTTCTGGTTCAATTATGATGTTCTCAGGGAATGGAGAGGGGAAGGCTCAGATCAGAATGAAGCATTCATTGAGTATCTCCTTACCTTCTATCCAAAGTATCTACAGAGCTGGATTAACCTTGCGGATGAAGGAGAAGTACAGATAGTAGCCCCTGGTCCATAATCCTATCCTCCTCCAAAACTTGATAATGGCTTGGTGAATGAGAAGGTCATTACTCAAGAGTTTGCTCGATATCTTTGGTCATTGGGTCTAACAGAAAAACAAATCCGGACATCATCAAGGAAAGAAATGAGCTGAAGAAGAGATTCTTCGGAATGTTCGGTCTGGAGGTGCCCACTGATGAAGTTGAGAATGAAGCAAACTGAAGAGCAGAAGACTGAAGAGCCAAATCTGAAGACTGAAGATTGAAGACTCAGAAGATTCTGTAATCTTTAAATTTTTGTTTTTTTGATTTTGTTGATAAACTCATTGTAATCTGCAATGGTATACTCATCATCAATGAAGATTTATCATTATGCTCAAAAGATAATATCTCATTATCTTATTTACATGTCTTTTATTTTGATATGCCTGAATGTATGATGATATGGGGGATATCGTCTGAATTTGAAAAAAAAAAATTGTTTAAGTATTTGGTAATGAACTATTTAAAGAGATTCATTCTTGAAGAAATTCTTTGAATGATTAAACCTATTTGAGAAAACTCAAAATTGTTGGGAGATTCTCCGATTTAAGAAATTGTTGGGAGACAACCAATCTTGTAATAGGATAAATCAAAACCCGAGTATAGGTTATATGTTTGTAACAAGATAGGTTTTGGCATCATCAAAAATGGGGAATTGTTGGGAGATGAATTTAATAAAGATATATGATTTTGATTAAGATCCCAAAACCCCTAAGTATGACATGTTCGAATGATCTTGATAGTTGAGTCGATTCGGTTTTAGAGTATTCGGGATGTTATCTCGCAAAATGTATAGTCGTGAGATATAGTTTAGGATAGTTCTAAAGACTCTAAAGAACTCGGTATGTTTACAAGTATCCGGGTTTCAGGATGAAAACCGAGATATCAAGACTTCGCGATGATATCGAAAGTAACTAAAGACTCAAAGACAAAGACTCAAGACATCACCAAGATAAAACTACAAAGATTCAAAGACCCTCAAGACTCGTAAGACTCAAGACACATAAGATAAGATCAAGAATCAAGATCAAGAGTAATCAAGGCACAAGAATTATCAAGACTCAAGAATATATCAATGCTCAAGATGAACCCGAGTGTTCCGAGGCAATCGATAAGATCTATATGAAGGATGCACATCGAGAAGATCGCGATTCCTTAAGAAGTTAGATATTGCCAAGACATTCGGGATGTAGACAAAAGGAACTAAGTCAGCAGTGTTGTTAAGGTTATATCAAACTCAGAGTTTGTAACCAAAAGAGCCGTTGAAGGTGTCTACCTTTAAATGGAGACAAAAGTCAAAAAGAGGAAGACGACATCGCACTATATCGATAATCGACAAAAATGATTTGAAAAAAAAGATGTCGATGTACAAAAGTTCCGTGATCGCAAAAAAGTGAAGACCGGCTACATGAAAAGCTATTACCTAAAAACGTGTTAGGGAGTTTCAAACCCTAAATATAAATGCTTTCACACACCACAAGAGGGAACTCACGGCTATCTCTCCAACGGATAGTTTTCAAAAGTGACCTTGGTGTATGCCTATAAATCTTGGTGACCCTCTACATTGTAAGGTTACGGGAAATTTATACGCAACTCAAGAGCTCAAACTTATTCTCGCAAAAGTGAAAGCACTCGAAAAACTTAGAATTTCCCAAGTGCTTCGATATTGAAGAGAGCTCACTATACTAAGCCTAGCTTGATAAGATTTATCCAAATCTTAGTCGAGATATCCTAACCCTTTGCATTGTGCTTCATTGTAAAGGATATCTCATCCTAGTTGAAACCAACCGAGAAACCCCAAACCCTCGAGAAGGTAGTTGGAGTGTGTTTGTTGGTGAGAAGAGTTGTAAAGAGTTAGTAAACTACGCCGAGTAGTCGAAAACTCTAGAGGAGAAGTTAGTAAGCTGCTGTGGTAGTCCGAAAGCTTGTGTGTGATTGAGTAAGTAAACTACGGAGGTAATCGAAAAGCTCAAGGTCCTGGTTGAGTAAGTAAACTACGTGGAGTAGTCGAAAACTTCGGGCGAAGTTGAGTAAGTAAACTACGAGGTAGTCGAAAAGCTCGAAGTTGATAGTGAATTTCTCTCAAGAGTCGCGAGAGTGGACGTAGGGAGCTTGAGTCTCTCGAACCACTATAATTGTTGTGTTCTTTTATTGCTTTCCTTATCTCATACTTAACTCGTCAGCATTGACTTGTTTTGAAAGCATACCTTTCAATCGATATTCAGCTTGGAATCAATCCAATCGAAGTTGCATAAGTGAATCACAAATAATCACTATTTCATAAAGGGAAGGTTTTCAAAGAAAGCTTAAAACGAGTATAATCTAAAGCGGCCAACCATTCTTTTTACGATCGAGTAAATGTAACAGATAGTTATCAAACCGAACTCTCTTACGAGGATTGATGAAGTTAGTTATCGATCCAAGCAACTCGGGATCTCTCTTTATTAGGACTTCGGTTGGGATTATCGCGAGGTATCTGAAAGCGGCTCGGGATCACCGGCTGTCTCGAGACTTTGACTCAGAGCTATCTGTGCTTCTCAGAACCTAATCTTCAGGACTATCTGACCCAAGCTGACCTCAGTAAGAAAAAGTTTTAAAAACACTGAACACGTGTATTCCCCCCCCATACACGTGTAAGACTCGTTTGCACCGGGACCAACATTCACACTATGAACTCTAATTCAATAGAACCCATTTTGAAGGATGAGTTGACTCGAATTTTCGCACACAATCTCATTCGACTCTCACTCTAGCAGGTTCTTGCCTTCGCACCCAATCTCATTCCACTCTCATTACAGCGGGTTCTCGCGTCGTCACGCTCTGCTCGAGGTCATTCCAGGGGGTTCTCTGTCGTCGCGCGCAGCTCGCTGTCATTCCAGCGGCTCGTCGCGTTGTCGCAAGAGTTTTATTGAATAACAGTGAGAGTTTTATAGAATAACAATGATAACTTTATAACATAACAGTGAGAGTTTTACAGCATAACAATTTTTATAGCCTAATAATGAAAGTTTTATAAAATAACAATGATAGTTTTATAACCTTAATAATGATAGTTTTATAGCATATATTAATGATAATTTATAGTATAACAGTGATAATTTTATAGCCTAATAGTGAGAGTTTTATCGAATAACAATGATAGTTTATAGAAAAAACAGTGATAACTTTATATCATAACAATGATAGTTTTATAACTTAATAGTGAAAGTTTTATAGAATAACAATGATAAATTTATAGTATTTGTGCTTAATCGCATCGCTCATGTGAGATCGATAAAAAAAAGAAAAGAAAAAGACAAAACAGTGGAAAAAAAGATGAACTGTCGACGAGTCGCAAGTTCCGTCGCGTAGCAGAGTCCTGTCGTCGTCGTGAGTCACAGAGTTAGAGTTAGTTTCACACGCTGGGAGAGAGGAAAAGGAAAATAGGCGCTAACCGTTTGTAGTGTATTGATCAAGTTTGACTCGGATTCATAACATGAACCAAATATATACAAGTTTTTGTCAATTAGTGATACCTTGTACTCGGGCAAAATCTACAATCCGAACAAGACCCCTCAGTCAAATTGCAATTGACGAGAAAGGGCAATAACGTAACTTCACGGCACCTAAACACGATGTGCAATTTTGTAATCCGAGCCGTAACTCATTTTCGAGTCCTTTGCTCAATTAACAATTAGAGAAAATAATGACAATAATTAGTAAAGTAGATATTCGACACCTAAAACACGAGATTAAGTTAATCAATCGATTCGATTACTTTTTCCACTTCGGACGAAAATTTCAAGTTCCAAGCGCCAGTCAAATTCAGCCGCACCTACAGGAAAGGGGCAATAAGGTAATTTTACAAACCCGTAAACACGATTTCATAGTGAGTGTCCTTTCTTCTGTAGGCACAGGCCCACACCTCACAAAATTGAGAAATTGAAATTGAAAGTGAAAAAACTCGGAGCATCTTCAAACCCCCTTTTTACTGCATGCAGTGAACACTGCTTCTCTCTAAAACCCCTCTCCATTTTTCTCTCTCTCTAACCTAGAAACTTCACCGCGGTTCGATTTCCGGGAAACGGCTTCGTTTTGTTGGTGTTTCTCGGCTCTCTAGGAGGTAGAGGTTCTGAATTTGAAGCCGCATTTCAAAAAGGAGCTTTTCATTTTTCCGCTGATTTTCTCTTAACATATCGCTGTTACGCCGTATGAGTGTGATCTGTAGTTGTGTTTCTGTGTGTGCATTTTGGTGTAGCGGATATCTGTGTGTTTTCTGTTTTTTTAATTTGTTTATTTTGTTGGTTGTTTGTAATTGGTTCAGGGGTTTGGGTCTTCGTTTTGTCCTTCTTGTGTGTGTATTATTTTTTTCTTTTCTTTCTGTTTTTCTTTGAATATGTGTTTGGCTTTTCATGGAGGCTGATAATAGGGTTTTTGTTGGGTTTTCTTGAAATGCAAATGTGTTTTGCATATTTGCATGTTGAGTTTTTATTTTAAACTGGACAATTTTAATGGTACCCTGCTCTGTAAAATGCAGTCAACTCTTGGTACCCATTTTTTTCCGGGATGAATGTGAGTTAGACTTGAGAATTTCAGTTTGCTTCTGTTAAAAGTTAAAACCATTATATGTGTGATGCTGTTGCGTTGTGTACGTGGGTGTGTTGTTTTTCTAAACCCCCCCCCACAGTTGTTCAGCTCCGTTGCTGTTCATGGTATTTTTTTTTTCTTTTTCCTCTCTTTCCTTTCCAAATCTCTCATCATTTGATTCTTATTTAGTTATTTGTAGTTTTTGGGGGTGGGGTTCCATATATACTTCAGATTGTGACTTTGGGTGCAATTTTTTCTACAAAGGTGAACTTGAAGTGTCTAATGGTTGAGTTTTCATTGTCCAGTGCTAATTTAATTTTTATCTCAAGTTTCTCGAGCTTAGGTGTAGTTTCTATTTCAATCAATAATGATCCAGGCGTCTTTGTAAATGTTTAAGGTGTATACACGTGTGCTGACCGTTTGCTTTTGTCTACAATTTGTTCAGCCACTGTCCGTCTTCTTGTGAGTTGAGTTTGTTGGTCAAACCTTTTTCTCAAATAACTTGTTCATTTAACTATTGAGATTTATGTCTTTGGTTACTGTATCAGTCATTGGAGAAATGTTGGTTGATGCTGAAAATTCTGTGTTGATCTTGTAGGCTTTCCTCATTTGAAACTGAGGGCATAAATTTTGTTACTGTTGTTTGCTAGATGCATGCAGAACCTCTATATTTCATTAGTTTCCTGATGATGTAAGCTTAAGGGTACTATTTCATTGGTTACACTATATGTTGGTGTTTTTTTTTTGTGAAAAAAGGCCATGAATATATTAACTCTCTTTAATTTTCTCATACATTTTCTAAGCAATATTTTGTTTGTTTGCCAGCAGACATGATTTTTTTTTAATGTGATGCCTACTCTCCACATGCAGTTTAGTCTCATGTTTCCATTGTTATCCACAAATTCATATGTATATGCTTTAGAGGTTTTCAGGGATCTTATGTATCCTGATGTATTCTTTATTTCCTGTATTGACTCTTTATATGTTGGCATGTTGCTCATTCTTTGCATTGAAGATATTAAGATGTAAAACATGGATTTTTTTTTTTTGCCCCAGTTTAGGTGTGCAGTATTGTCAAATTTGGACTGAAGAAGAGGTCTCCTGACATGTTAAGGTTACATCCAGAAATGTCTGCTTCAAATTTGTGTTTATGTTCCCATTTCCAGTGTGCTAATACAATTTACTTATGTACTGTTTTACAGTTCTATATGAATACTGGGATATTTTATGTATTTAGTTTTGTAAAGTGTGGTATCTAATTATGCATTTAGTTTTGCTCGCCCATACATTATGACTTCATATCGTGAAAACAGTTAGAAGAATTTCATTCATATATGAATTGGTGATGATAATTTGAGTGTTGATACAGTGTCAGGGAGCATCTTCCTGTTCTTAAGATTGAAAAGATTTGTGCTGCATGAGTGCTTAATAAGAATAAGGGTTATTTTTTGTAAAGGTCTAATCTAGCCTGTTCGAACTATTCTATCTTTAAGGCCAGAGATAGTGGGATAATGGCTAAATGATTGTGGTGACTGGGGTTCGATGTTTTACAATAACTACTTGCTATAGCTGTAATCAGTGTTCTTTGAGCTGTCAGCATTACCTTTTCATTTCCCAACTGCTACTTTGTGAATTTTAATTATGCTACATATATTTCTTTCTGTTTCTGTTGTTGGCAATTTCTTGTACATTGAGTCCAACAAGTTATTTAAAAGAACTGAGAGGCCAACTCAACCTTTATCTGCAATCTATTCTGTAACTGGATCTCTCCTAATTGAGAGCTGGGTTAATCTGAAGCGAAACTCTGAAGTGAACTCAAATTGTGTTTTGTACGTAATGCAAAAAAATAATAATTCAGGAGGGGGATAATTCATGTTATTTTGATATTCTTGAGTACTTATGAGTTGTATCTCATTTTTATGTTTTATGGTTTTTGCAAGGGATTTTTTATAGTCTGTTAGATATTAAGATAATGAGGGGAAATTGGTCCCTTGAATTTATACATGCTTAGTACTTATAGAAATAGATGTTTTTCAGTTTTGGATGGATGGAGTCCGGGTTCAAATAAAGGTTATTTAGGTCCTACCAGTTTTCGTCCCTTGTTGTGGCAGACTTATATTATTTGTTACTTGATACGTTGTTATTCTTAAGGTGGTGGACTCATAGCCGATTCTATGAACCAAAGATAAATATTGCTGCTTAATTTTTCACATACTTGCTAAAAAAGTCAGTATTGTTGCTTCAAAGTTTTGAAACATTGTGAATACTGCAGAAGGGTCATGAACGTTGAATTCTTTCATAATATTGTTTTTTGAATTTGCAGCTGAATACAGAATATACTTCATCTTGTATTCTAGGTATTAAAGAAAATGGAAGATGCTTCATTACCCACGGTTTTTGAGGCGAAGATAAAAGGAATAAGATTTGGTTTAGCAACTCGCCAAGAAATTGTAAGTAAATAGGTCGCATTAACTGTCAACATCTATTCTTTATAGTCCACAATTTTCATTATGAGAGGTTGGGTTGTCAAGTTTGTTCTTAATTTATTTATGTACTTTGTGAAGCATTGCACAATTTGGTTACCTGCTTTGTTGGGAAAAAACAGGATTTTGATGGCACAAGGGTTGACTTTTTCTCTTTTTTACTCGAGTCATAAAGTAGATTTTGCAGCTTCTTCCTTATCTTATAGCTGAAAATTATTTCTGACTATATTGAACATATTCATTTTAAACAAGCTTCACGTGAAGTTGTACTTCACTACTAGCTAATTCTGAGTCACTTGGAAGAATATTTAATGTCTCCCTAAATTTTTATTAGTGTAAAGCATCAATTAGCGAATGTCCAATCAGCCATGCTAGTCAACTTTCCAATCCTTTTCTTGGTCTACCTCTTGAAACCGGCAAATGCGAGTCCTGTGGTACTGGTGAGGCTGGACAATGTGAAGGTACACTAATTTATTCATCAATTTTTCATTTTGAATAATAAATGTCTGTACATCATTCTAGTTGCTCTTGTTGTTATAGCAAAGTGCAATTTCTTTTTACACTATTTTTTTTCCATTTTGATGTTTCAGGCCACTTTGGCTACATTGAATTACCAACTCCAATATATCATCCTGATCATGTCGGCGAGCTGAAAAGGATGTTGAGCTTGTTGTGCCTGAAGTGTTTAAAGTTAAAAAATAGGAAGGTATTATAATCCAGAACATATATCTATTTACTAATTTATGTTAAACTATTTCTTGGAAAATTTTACCGTTTCACTAGATAATGCTTCACCAACTAAAGTTGAGATTCCTTCCAGTACCAATAGTAGAAATTTGTCCAACTGATTACTGTAATCTTCATGTCCATCTCATTCTTATAAATATGATGAGATTATTTTACTCTATACTTCAAATTATGAATATGATGGTTTATCTGCTTTTCTGGATTGGTTATGTTGGACCAAACTAACTTTTACCCTCTATGCAATTTTCTTATTTTTTAAACAATAAATTGAAGTAGAGGTCATAAAGATAAAATGTGATTGAATTTCTGGAAACTGTATATCTTTTGGTTGTCTTTGGTGCACTACCACCTTTTAAGATATGAATAATCAATTAATCAGCTTACCCTGTTCATTTTGTTCAGTCTCAGGCGAACAATATTACTGTTGCAGAAAGAATGTTTTCGTGTTGTGAGGTAATTTTACTATTGTATGTGTTTTATCTTATAATTTTGAGAACCTACAAGGCATAAATGCATAACTAATGTAAGGTTGTTTTGACTGCCATACTCTAATTTATGCTGCTAAGAAAGTCTAGATTTTCTTCCCAGTATGATTTCAAGATTATTTTGGAGTTTTATGGTGCTAAAAAATAAAAGGACCCTGAATTTAACTTTGAACCTGCAATTGAGTATATATTGGTGTAAATACTCTTCCTACCCTTTATGCCTCCTGAAATTGAGGCTATAGGTTATTGGAACTGAAATTTTAGTTTAATTTTTGTGTAAATATCGGTATATGGTTAAGATAACCTTGGTTGGTAAAAAAAGAAAATGCTTCACATTTTATCATCTCGATGCCATGAATTTATTCTCGTTGAATTGTTCATGTTCTACTGGGTGCTTGATAATGGTTATCTTTCAGTGGATTTCATAAATCTTGTCAATTTTTTATCGTTTATTTCAAAAACCATTAATATCTAATGTAATGCAATAAATTAAAAAAAATTCAAATTAGTGAGCGCACAGGAATTAGGCTTCTTTCCTGCACACTCTCTTTTCATTCTATTCTTTCCTTCGTCTTATCTTACATGGTGTCTTTGTGTTCATTTCGGAACACAAAAAGATATTAGGGAAAATTGTTGAAACTGTTTTGTGAATGATGAATGCATGATTATATTTCGGAGGTCCTTAAATGCTTTACAGCACTCAACGCTGAAAAATAATTTATATATGAAGAATGGATGTTTCATGAAAATATGGATAGTCAATTGAAGTTTAATCAACTACGTACATAAACTCTTGGATCGTTTTTTCAACTTTGAATAACTAGATACTGCCTGCGTCCCACAAAGATAGTAATGTCCAGGAACTTTTACAGACCAATAAAACATCATTTATTGTGCACGAAATTCTGGATTTCACCTGTACTTTTCTCAATATACCCTTATGTATTGAATACAAACACAATAATGACAATACAGAGTGGGGTATTAAATAGGGGCATTTTAAACAATTTACACACTTTAAATGTAGAAGTGAATATAATTTGGGACAAACCGAAAGGAAACATGGACTATCATTATGGGACGGAGGGAGTTAAGTAATGTCCTTGTGAAGGGCCTCTGTGGCCATCTCTGTTAGGCTTATCTCTAATTGGCCTTTTAGTGCGTAGATATTTTATATCGTTCATTTGGCACTCTTAGTGTTATGTTGCTTCTTTCAATTGCTTATGTGTCCGGCTATGTTTTTCTGGTAGATTATATGAAGGCATGTTTTGGTTATTTCCAAATTTCCCAAGTTGGTCAACCAACTGGTCATATTCTGTCTTACTGGCCAATTTTTGTTAAAATAAGATATTTTAGTTTGATTGAATACTCATGATCTGCAGGAGGCATCACAAATCTCAATCCACGAAGCCAAGAATAGTGATGGGGCTTACTATTTGGAGTTAAAAGTACCCTCACGAGTAAATACTCGAGAAGGATGCTGGAATTTCTTAGAGAAGTTTGGATTTCGTTATGGATATGAGTCTACTCGTCCATTGCTTGCTTCTGAGGTTTTTACCCAACTTACTATACTTGATACTGGAATTTATTTCGGTTGTAATGAATATTTCAGAAAAACTATTTGTATCTGGTAGCTATTCATATGACATTCAGTTATACATGCTGGACTTTTCACTGTAAAACACTAAAGACTCCAAGTAGTTGTATCACTGTGGGTTTACATTGCTACGATAGTCTGAAGATGATGGAAGCTTATTTGCTAGAAACTGGGGAAAATTTCTTTATTTATATTACTTAAGAGAATTTTCTAAGGCACAGTTTCTATCCTACAAGAAGATTGTTGTTATTTTTATTGCAAGCTTCATAGCTTCCACACTTCTTGTTAGGCTTAATCATTTCATTACCATAAGTGTAATTATTTTCCAGTAATCTGCTGGTGGAACAACTTAGTGAATTTGAGGTGTATCTGAAATTGAGCTAAATCTCCTCTTTCTCCTTCTGTTTTTTGCTTATTATCTTTGGTTTAAAATGTTCTGCCGGACTATAGGGTTAAGAAAACAGATTTAAAAAATAATATGGCCAATCTTTTTCATTCTCTTTGATGAAAATTTTGAGCTATATTTGTGTGCCAAGTTAATTTGGTTTGGTGTCTGTTGTTTACATCTATTAGGTGATGTCAATATTAAGAAAACTCCCCCAGGAGACCAAGAAAAAGCTTGCTGGTAAAGGTTACTTTCCTCAAGATGGATATACCCTCCAGTACTTGCCAGTTCCTCCAAACTGTTTGTCCGTGCCTGATATTTCTGATGGAATCAGTACAATGTCTACGGTTAGATATTTTTGTTATCTCTAGTCTGCTTCTTGAACCTATTTATCAATGTGATAAGTGATTGTCATTATTTTAATTGATTTCCAGGATTATTCCATATCATTGCTAAAGAGGGTGTTGAGACAAGTAGAAATCATCAAGAACTCAAGGTCTGGGATGCCAAATTTTGAGTCGCATGAAATTGAAGCGAATGAGTTACAAGCAGCTGTTACACAATACCTTCTTTATAGGGGAACTGGCAAGGTACTTCCAGCCTTTTCTTATTGAATTTATTCTCAGTGAACTGAACATATGATATAATTTTTTTCCTTTCAATTATTGTCTAGGCTGCATTTTAGTGTAGTGTTATTTTTATGAATTTCTGGGTCGCTAAATTGATGTGGTTACTACAATGTGCATGGTACAATGGCTCATCACCTGTTGGTGATTTGGTATTAGCGTTTTTTCATTGATTTGGTATTAGCGTTTTTTCATAAGGCACACTCCCTTTCCCTTATTAGCTTTTTTTTTCCAGTTTTTTCCCCCCTGGATAAGGTACATCCATACCCCTCAATTATAACCTCAGGTTCAAGTAAACCCTTAATCTATCTTTGATGCAAATAACAACTTTTTAAAATTGAACAAATATGACATTGATGTATTTTGTTAGTCCAAATAAACCATTTTTCCTCTTCAAATGAAATAAAAATACACTTTTAGGTTGCGTTTGTTTTGGGACTTACACGGATGGACTTAGGACTCTGTTCTCCCCGTCTCATACGAGATTGGGATTTAGAGTCTGGTTTTCAAATCTCACATTCCATCTACACCTACAAATACCTATAAAATCTATTATTACTCTTCCCAATACATCACACTTTATACACTTTATTACTTCTCAATATAATATAATAATACAATATCAATCATTATTAAACATTGATTTGACATAAAGTTAAATCTCACCCTACTCAAATCCCAAAACAAACACATACATTTGCTACTCATCAAGGATTCTAAATCCCTGGATTTTAAAACCTTGACTTGCTTCGCACACTTAAATCCCAAAACAAACGAAGCCTTATTGATTCAAAGTTATAATACAATTTCTTATACATACCACCAAATTTGGCATTAGTTATTTTTTTATATTTTAATTTAGGTTTCTTATTTATTAATGAATGTGTTTCTTGAATTTTTTGTATGCTTCCAATAAAAAAAATGAAAATTTTGTATTTATTATTCATGTGCCTTTTTATGTTGGCATGATTTTTTGATATAATTTTTAATGTTGAAAAAAAACTAGAAGTGTCTTTTCATTTAATTTTGAAAAAGGTAATGGGCTTATTTGCACCAAAAAAGGCTTTTAGGGTTTATTTGAACCTGGAAAAATACTTGAGGGGTTTAAATGCACCAAAAAATACTTTTAAGGGTTTATTTGGACCTTGAGGTAATACTTCAGGGGTCGGGATGCACCTTTTCCCTTTTTTCTTCAAAACTTTTATTGCATTTCTGCATGTTGACTCTGTTCTTCTGTTTTTTTTTCCATGTTTAGGCATCTCGTGATGTGGACGGTCGCTTTGGAGTGAACAAAGAAATTAATGCGTCATCTACCAAAGCATGGCTTGAGAAGATGAAAACTTTATTTATCAGGAAAGGATCAGGTTTTTCTTCTCGAAGTGTTATAACTGGCGATCCTTTTAAAGGAGTGTCTGAAATAGGGCTGCCATTCGAAGTAGCACAGAAGATTACATTCGAGGAGCGAGTGAATCAGCACAACATGCAGTTCTTGCAGAAGCTGGTGGATGAAAAGCTCTGCTTAACGTACACGGATGGCCAATCCACTTATTCACTGAGGGAAGGATCTAAGGGTCACACATTTCTGAGGCCCGGTCAAGTTGTTCATCGGAGGATCATGGATGGGGATATCGTCTTCATTAATCGACCACCCACAACGCATAAACATTCACTTCAAGCCTTATCGGTCTACATTCATGATGATCACACGGTCAAGATCAACCCACTTATCTGCGGTCCACTCAGTGCTGACTTCGATGGGGATTGTATCCATTTGTTCTATCCACAGTCCCTCGAAGCAAAGGCAGAGGTTTTGGAGCTCTTCTCAGTGGAGAAACAGCTGCTTAGCTCCCATACGGGTAACTTCAATTTACAGCTGGCAGTTGACTCACTTCTCTCACTCAAGATACTCTTCAGAAACCATGTCTTGGCCCGACCAGCAGCCCAGCAGTTGGCCATGCATGTACCTAATGTGCTGCCTGGGCCTGCAATAACGAAGTCTAGGACGGGCCCGCTTTGGACTGCATCACAGATGCTGCAGTCAACTTTCCCTGCTAACTTTGACTTTTCAGGAGACAGACTTGTGATATCTAAAAGTGAGGTACTATCCCTTGATCGCAATAGGGATGCAATGTCGTCCATAGTCAATGACATAGTCACATCGCTTTTCTTCTTGAAGGGTCCATATGAGGTTTTGAGGTTCTTTAATTCTGTACAGCCTTTATTGATGGAAAGTCTTTACTCACAAGGTTTCAGTGTTAGTTTGAAAGATCTGTTTTTAACGCGGGATGTTTTGGATGATATCCAAAAGAATATTCAAGAGATTTCTCCCTTGCTTTGCCATTTGCGTGCTTCGTATAGTGAATCAATTGCCTTGCAACTAGACAGTTACTTGCGCAGTGTGAAAACCACGATTACCAATTTCATACTTAAGTCTTCTGCAATTGGGAACCTTGTGGACTCCAAAAGTGAATCTGCTCTCAGCAAGGTGGTTCAACAAATCGGTTTCTTAGGGATACAGATATCCGATAGAGGGAAGTTCTACTCAGAGACGTTAGTCAAGGATATGTCATCTCTTTTCCAAAAGAAGTATCCCTCGTTTCAGGATTATCCTACTGAAGAGTTCGGCTTGATAAGTAGACCTCTATTCTGTGGTTTGAACCCGTATCAGGAAATGGTGCATTCGATCTCAAGCAGAGAAGTGATTGTCCGTTCGTCCCGAGGATTAACTGAACCCGGGACTTTATTCAAGAATTTGATGGCCATCCTTAGAGATGTCGTAATATGCCATGATGGTACTGTAAGAAATATGTGCAGCAATTCGATTGTTCAGTTTGAATATGGAGTGAGTGGTGCTAATATTGCAAGTGAGTTTTGTGCTGGCGATCCTGTCGGAGTATTAGCTGCTACTGCAATGTCTAATCCTGCATATAAGGCCGTGTTGGATTCTTCTCCAAGTAGCAACTCCTCCTGGGAGATGATGAAGGTAGTTAATTTTTTAAGTAGATATCACATAGTTTTTTTATTTTTTATTTTTCTCATAAATATATCTGTTCCAAATTAGGAAATACTGCTTTCGGGAGTTAGCTTCAAAAATGGTACTGCTGACCGCCGGGTGATTCTGTATCTGAATAATTGTGATTGTGGCAGAAAGGACTGCCAAGAAAATGCTTCACTCATAGTCCAGAATCACTTGAAGAAAATCAGTCTAAAGGATACCGCAATTGAGTTCCTGATAGAGTATTCATCTCCTCCATTTTTATAATTTTTGATGTGATTGCATAATTTAAGAATACAGTCAGACTTTTCTTCGTAATATATTAGCATTTATCTTAAGTTTTCTCTTACTTTTTCCTTATCATGGTATCAACCGCTTTGATGGGATCAATTTAATTGTTGTCCTACTTTTGGCTCCTATGCTTGCGTTGAAAACTATATCAAGGTTGTAGTCTCCAGCCACTAACTTGTAATTGTATAATGCTTGGTTATGTGGAAAAGGGTATGGGTCTGGTGAAAATGTGTACTTTTTTAAGATATTTTAAAACGTTATTGTTCTTGTCTAATATTTGTCGGTTTTATCATTTTGTAGATATAAATCTCATTTGGTGCACGAGGATTCTGATGTCAATTCCGGCCTTATTGGCCATATACACTTGAACAAGGTCTTCAGTAGTTTCTTGCAGATATTTAAATTTTTAATACTGCGTATATGCATCTATTTTTAGAACTTTGTTGCTGATGTCTTGTATTTCATGACTGGTTGATGAACAGACACAACTGGTGGATGCAAAAATTAGCATGCATGATATTCTTGAAAAATGTCAAGACATAATCAATCAGAATCAGAAGAAAAAAAGTGGTAATCCGTTCAAGAGAATAATTGACTTATCATTCAGGTTAGTGTTGGTTGTTGGCATGCAATCCTAACTTAGTTAAATCATTGCTTGGCTCATATATATCACAATTTTGCATGTGAACCGAAAAAAAAGAAGAGCACATAAAGGTGATTATCATTTCTATTTAGGGTTGCAATTATTGTCTTGTGCAGGGGACCATATACATATGATGCTTATATTTTTGACACAAAGATACAGAGTTTAAAGATACTTAAAATCGAAATGTATTTGGTGATTGCTCATTTATCTGAAAATATATTCCTTAAGCATATGTGCAGTTTACTCGTGATTACACATTAAACAACAAGTTTTTTGGTGATAACATTTTTATTTTCTTTAGTTGATTATGTTGGAACTAGCTTGTTCAATTAGAACACAAATTTACATTTCCTATGTGATATACTTCTTTGCAGCGAGTGTTGTTCTTTCTGTGAATCATCGAAAAGCAAATGGACTGATGTTCCCTGCATCCAATTCCATTGGCAAATGACAAGTGTTGATATTTTAGAGAATGCTTCCTGTATCCTTGCTGATACGGTCTGCCCAGTGCTGTTCCAGACAATTATTAAAGGTCTTTCATATAGTTGTCTACTCTATCATGAATTACTTCTCAAGAATCTATAATGCTTATATTTATTCTGTTGAATTCGTTTATTTTCCTATGAATCTTTTGCTTCCTTGCCTTTTATGTTGTGATTTATTGGATAATGAGTAATTCTATTGTAGATACTCGCTTCCTATAGACTATATGCACTCATGTAACCATAAATTTGCTAACAATTGTACAGGTGATCCAAGGGTTTCAACTGCAAACATAATATGGATGACTCCTGAAACCGCAACCTGGATCAGGAGCCCAAGTAAGAGCCCGAAGGGTGAATTGGCTCTAGATATTACCCTTGAGAAAGAAGCTGTCAGAAAGAGTGGCGATGCATGGAGGGTTGTGATGGATGCTTGCCTTCCAGTTATCCATCTAATTGATATTCACCGTTCCATCCCATATGCAATAAAACAAGTAGAAGATCTACTTGGTATTTCTTGTGCATTTGAGCAGGCTGTTCAGGTATCATGTGTTGATTAATGCGCTTTTTTTAGTTTTATTTTCTGGGATTTTTGAATTAAAATCGAGATGGCTTAGCTATATATGGTTTAATCTCTTTCATCATAGTTCTCCGGGCTGGTTTTGCTGACGTATGTCCTAGTCATAGACTCATAGGTCTCGAGAGTATGACCATAAAAACTTCATGTATATCCAATATTTCACTTGATGAAATGATGAGGCAAAAACAGAAGCATAGGCGTATTTGAATGAACTTTCTTGGTTGAGCTGTCTATTACCTTGAGTTACTATATGCATGAATAATATATTTTTAAAATACTAACATTTTTGTGCTGTCATATAGCGTTTGTCTACTTCAGTAACAATGGTAACAAAAGGTGTGCTCAAGGATCACCTTCTTTTATTGGGTAATAGCATGACAAGTGCTGGCACTTTGATTGGTTTCAATGCTGGTGGTATCAAATCTTTGTCTAAATCACTTGGCGTTGAAGTACCATTCATGAAAGCGACATTGTTTGTAAGTACCCTTTGCTGTGTTCTATTGTCTGCTGATCTGTCTTTACTAAAAAAAATTAATCTCTCATTTTTCAGACACCTAGAAAATGTTTCGAAAGAGCAGCTGAAAAATGCAATGTTGATAATTTGTCAAGCATAGTGGGTTCTTGTGCCTGGGGAAAGCATGTATCGGTGGGAACCGGATCTCCTTTCGAGATTCTTTGGGACACAAAAAAGGTATGGGTAGTTGCAATCTTCTTTCAACTTGTTCTTCTGATCACAAGACTCACACTTTGAATGTTCTCTTAGGCCGAGCTGAATCCAGCTAAGGAAATTGATGTCTACAATTTCCTTTATATGGTGAATGGAAGCTCTCTGCGGGAAGATATGGGCACTGGTTGCCTGGGTGAAGAAATTGACGATTTGGACCGCGAAAATGAATATATGGATTTCGATCTGTCTCCAGTGAGAGAAGATGGTAGTGAGAAGCCCACTTTTGCGGATGGAATTGAGTTTGGGCTCAATGGAAATAATAATGATGGTTTTACAAAGGAGGTAAAAATTTCTTCTGAAAGTTGTGGTGAATGGTGATATATGGTACCTTAGTCTTAGCAATGGTAATATGAACTTATGTGGATTACGATGAGACACATTCTAAAACCCTATTTATACTTTGATCAGATATTTACACTTTTTCATGCTGTTATAACCAATCTGTTTCAATCTATGCATTCTTCTAGCATTTGCCAAGTTTAGATGTAGCCTGCACAATCTGTCTTGTTGCCACTAGAAGTATTCAAAATGAGTTTAACGATCACTATTCTAGTTGATAACTTTTGTAGAATATCTCCATTTTTCAACTTGTGGTGCTTTGTAAGGTGGGCTTCCAGTAACATATAGTTCACATCATTATGCATAGTTGTCCCTTCACTATTATTTGTATGGCTCTAATTGTATCGATTCACCTACTTATAGAGGTTATGCTTTTTGGTGTCTGATATGTAACATATGTTTAAAGCAAGTTAACATATTTGTAAACTTCTAAGATATACTGTTGTGTACAGGATACCAATGATTCCTGGTCTGGTTTTGGTAAAAATATTGAGTCTGGTGAAAATGGCTGGGGGAAGACGGCTGAAGGAAGTGGGTGGGGTAGTAAAAAATTGGAATCTGAGGGAAGTGACTGGGGGAAGAAGCCTGAAGAAAGCGCTTGGGATAGTAAAAAAGTTGAATCTGAGGGAAGTGAATGGGGGAAGAAGCCCGAAGAAAGTGCTTGGGTTAGTAAAAGAGTTGAACCTGAGGGTAGTGGCTGGGGAAAGAAGCCTGAAGAAAGCCCTTGGGGTAGTAAAAAGGTTGAATCTGAGGGAAGTGACTGGGGGAAGAAATCTGATGAAGGTGCATGGGATGGTAAAAAAGGTGAATCCGAGGGAAGTGATTGGGGGAAGAAGCCTGCAGAAAGTGCTTGGGTCAAAAAAGTGCTTGTCTCTGAGGGAAGTGACTGGGGGAAGAAACCTGATGAAGGTGCATGGGATGGTAAAAAAGGTGAATCAGAGGGAAGTGATTGGGGGAAGAAGCCTGCAGACAGTGCTTGGGTCAAAAAAGTTGTTTTCTCAGAGAAATCCCACGAGGATGGCTTGTCTCAGTGGGAGACTACTAAGGATGAACCATCTAAGGGTTCAGGTTCCTGGGACGCTAAAGTGGCTGATCAAGCTACAGATGCGAAGCCTTCTTGGGGGGGCAATGCAGATTCTGGAGGAGATTGGGGGAAGAAAGATGACCAGAACAAGTGGGCTTCCAAATCTAGTTCATCAAAACCTCATGATCAGTCCAACTGGGCTATGGAATCTGCTGGAAAACGCTGGGGTCAAAACAATATTGCTAGCACACCTAAGGCTGATTCTCAGTCTACTTGTGGTGGAGATAGCACCCAGAAAGATGTTTTCTCAGAGAAATCCCACGAGGATGGCTTGTCTCAGTGGGAGACTACTAAGGATGATCCATCTAAGGATTCAGGTTCCTGGGACGCTAAAGTGGCTGATCAAGCTACAGATGCGAAGCCTTCTTGGGGCTCTTCAAATGACTGGAGCAAATTCAATTCAGATAATACTGCGGGGGAAAATAAAGAGTCTCAGTGGGGCTGGAGCCAAAAACAGTCGACTGATACTACACCCAGTCAAGGTTGGGGCTCCACAAATGTCGACACTTCTGGTGAGAATGATGGGCGGTCTCAGTGGGGCCGTGGCCGTGGTCGTGGTCGAGGTAGGGGCTGGGGTGGGCGTGGTAGAGAAGGTAGGGGGGGTCCCACAAGTGATGAGGAATGGAGAAACAGAAGACCCCGTCCTGTTGATGATCCAAATGCACCTGCAGTTTTCACTCTCACAAGGCAGCGTTTGGATTTATTCACCGCAGAGGAGCAAGATGTTCTTACACAGACTGAATCGATCATGAAGAACATCAGAAGAGTGATGCATCAGACAGGGTAAGTTCTCTTTCATATCTAGCCTTCAAATTGGAGACTTTGGGATGATTTCAGATTTGTTGGAATAGAATGGTGAAATATTTCTGATGAGTATAATCTCACATCATACAGTTTTTTGTTTAATAATGATTTACATATTGTGTAGGTACAATGATGGTGATCCCTTATCTGCGGACGATCAGACATACATTGTCGATAATGTTCTCAATCACCATCCTGATAAAGACGGGAAGATGGGAGCTGGAATAGCTCATATCATGGTATGGCTGTTTTATATGCCTAGCTTACAGAATCTATATATATTTTTAATAATATTTTCTTATATAAATGAATATCAAGTTGCGTTGCTAATGCATTATTGAATCTAAATCTATATTGTTGATGATTTTCTGTAGATTAATTATAATTATCATTAACTTCAGTTTTAATGTTGTAAGTTGTTACACTGTCTATAGTTCTGTGTAAACAAAGACCACAATTTTTGCTACAAATTTCTGTTCATCTGAATGTCACTTAAAATAACAGCAAATTGAGGGGCCATTGGTTTTTCACAACTTCCGTAACTATATCTAGAGTTGCCCCATTATTTTAGTAAGCCTGTATTTACAGCCGCCAACTTATTGACACATTATAGCCAGTACAATGCCCTGAAATAATGATCTAGTTGAACAAGGTGAAAAGCATACTCTAGTTGCTAAACAGAGTATGCTTGAATATTATATCTGCTCTATTCATGAACTGAAAATTGGATTGAATGACCAACTTGTTCCTAGTCTAGACGAATTACTTCATGCTCGATAAATGGTTAATAGTTGTTTACCCCGTGATAATTCTGGCAGATTATATAGCTTGATTAAGTCAATCCATTCATTAACGTGTCCATTTGTGTAGTTTTATTGCGTCAATCCCTTGTATGGTTTTTAATATACATTAACTGATTTTGAGACTCATCTCACAGGTCAATAGGCCTAAGGAGTTTCAGGACAGCAGATGCTTCTTTGCTGTTTCTGTTGATGGTGTGGAAAGGGACTTCTCCTACCGTAAATGCCTTGAGAATTTCATTCGAAGCAAGTTCCCTGACATAGCTGAATCTTTTCTACCCAAGTACTTCAAAAAGCCACAACCTCGTCCTGGTTGGAATAGGGATCGAGGCCCTCCTCAAAATGACGCTGGTACCCCTGGCCCTGATGATGCTGGTACTCCTCGTTGGAAAAGTGAAGCTGGTACCCCTCGTTGGAACTCAGATCGAACTCCTGGCCCAGATGATGCCGGTACTCCAAGTTGGAGCAAGAACGAAGCTGGTACTCCTGGGTGGAACACTGATCGAACTCCGGGCTCGCTTAATGCGAGTACAGGCTGGAACAAAAGTGAAGCTGGAGCATCCGGCTGGAACAAAAGTGAAGCTGGAGCATCTGGCTGGAACAAAAGTGAAGCTGGAGCTTCTGGCTGGAACACAGATCCAATTCCTGACAGGAACAAAAGTGAAGCTGGAGCATCTGGCTGGAACGCAGATCCTATTCCTGGCCCAAATGATGGTAACAAAAGTGAAGCTGGAGCATCTGGCTGGAACGTAGATCCAATTCCTGGCCCAAATGATGGTAATACGGGCTGGGACAAAAGTGAGGCAGGAACCCCTGGATGGAATTCGGTTGGAACTCCAGCCCCGGTTAATGCTGGCTGGAACAAACAGAAGGATCCTGCTACTGATGAGACTCAAACTTCTTCCTGGACGTAGTTTTTTCCGGCTTTATGATTGTGGAAAAAAGAAAGAGCAGCTCGTTTTCCAGTGCATTAGCTGCGCTTAAGCCTTATCTGCAAACAGTGGTCACGTGTCAGTTTATGTGCAAAAATTTTCAGCGAAGAAGTGCAATCTTGTGTCTTCTTTTTGAGCACTCGATGTACAGTTTTAATTAGCTGCTGACTCATTGATCTTGGAAATGCTGATCTGCAGATAGATTAGATGACAAAATTATTATTCAGATGGAATTTTAGTTTGAAATTTTAGCTGATCTAATGGATATGATTCTTCTCACCATTGCTTCTATTTTTATCAAGATGTTATGTTTCAATCACTACTTTTGAAAGTACAAAATATGGTTTCTGTATTATCTTTTTAACACCTTAAGTTATTAATTTGAGTTGCGGGTTGCACATGATAAATTTGTCTTGAAATATGAAATTAAAACTAAAAAAGCGGTTTAATTTACCTGTTTTACTTATTGGTATTTAATTGATCTTTCTCATTCCCTAAAAAAGGGTTCCATCAATGAAAGGCTATCCTCTTTTTTTTAACTTTTAATTTCAATTCAATCAATAGCCCTAACAGTTGAATTTTCAAAGTAGATTGTGGCATTCTTCTTAGTTTATGAAAAATTTGATTGGAATCAAACCAATGATCATTAAAATCAAATCTAATAGTTATATTATTCAATCAAATTTAAGGATTGCAAATGTGCATCGAACTTTCCTATACTAGGGATCAAAATTCGTGTAGTAGTAGTGATTGTCCCTGCTATGAGAGGACAAACCAAGAAATAGGTTGTAATCTTCATAAATAATATGGTGAAGTTTGAACACATAAGTTATTATAAATAAAAAAAATAATTGATTAAAATTGGTTATAAGAATATTTGTTTGAACTAAAACGTGGTTTATACTACTACCTCCGTCCCAAGAATATATGCACACCTACTTTATTGTCGAGCTTTTGTGGGCGAATTGTTTATTAATATTTCAAATGATAAAGTAATTTTTAAAGAGGGGTATTATAGATTTACCTCTCATCTATTGCATGCATCTTTAAAAATTGTTTTATCATTTTAAATACTAATAAAAAACTCGCTCGCAAAAATACGCGAAAACAGTAAACGTGTATATATTCTTGGGACGGAGGGAGTAAATGATAAGGCATCCGAATTTATAAATTACAATAATCTAAATAGAGAAATGTTGTATCTTAACTAATGATGAATCACCCCTATTTCTATAAAGCCTCAATTTCAAATTTTAAAAATTCTATGAAAAATTATTTATGATAGTTTAATATTTAAATTGTAAGAGTGAATCTCATGTGCATCAAGATGTACCGTGCACTCATAGTGTATTTTTGAACCATGAAACTTGTTATATTGAAATATTCAACTTGTTTACAAGACTTAGCCAAATTTTAATTATTAATTTTCTAAAGAATAATTTTGATTTTTCAAATAGTTTATGAGTTTAACTTACATTTCAACCATCATTTCTTTAATTTTTAATCCGGCACATCCATTTATTATAGATTAGGGTTAATACGCGGGATTGAAAATAATATTTATATTATTAATTCTTAAATTAAATACTTCAAACATTTAATTAGTTTGATTAATTCAATTATGTATGTAATTTTTATTTTCTAATATTGTAATATATATATTTCCATTCATTTCTTATTTTAAATTATAAATTACGTAGTATGCAAAGAAGAATGATGGATGAAAGACGAAGAGGTCTGTGAGAAAGTAAATATATATATATATATATATATATATATATCGTATTTATAATATTTGTGATAAAAAATAATACAATATTACATGATTAATTTTATTTTAGATTAAATATTTTAAATATTTATTTAATTTGATTCATTCAATTTACTTATAATCATAGTTTCATTGTTAAATTATATATAAAATATATTATTAAATGTAATATATTTTTTATTGTGTAGCATTTCTTATTTAATAATTGGGAGTCAATCCCACCTCTTTAATTCGCTTCAAAATAAAAAATAAAAAACCCACCTCTTTAATCACTTTATTTCAAAATACTCAGTTTCTATGCAATGTATTTTTATAGTATTTTATATTATTCAACTTTTAATTTGAACCATTAATTTTATTAGAATTGGTACCTTTCAACAATTTTTCTAGGGTAAAATAAAAAAATATCCACCAAATTTATAATTTTTAGATAAAAATAATACTCCAATATTACATGATTTATCTTATTTTTGTTTAAATATTTTAAATATTTATTTAATTTGATTCATTCAATTTACTTATAAGCATATTTTTATTGTTAAATTATAAAAAAATATGTATTATTAAATGTAATATATTTTTAATTGTGTAGCATGTTGACTCTTTCATTGAATTTAATATTATTTTTTAATATAATTTTATTTTTAACCCGCGTAATTTGCGGGGTTATGACATAGTTTGTTACTAAAGAGAATTACAATCTTAATTTTCCTAAATTATTTAATCGAAAATCGTTTAGTTGCAAACCCAACCATATATAGAGGTAGTTTGAAAAAAAAAAAAATTTAAAGAAAATTATTTAATTTAATGATTGTAAGAAAAATTATTTAAGTGATAGTGACAAGTGCTTGCAAATTTTATGAAAAATAGATATTGAGTATATGATTGAAAATTTGAATAGATAAAATATTAGTGAGAAAATAGAATAGATTAAAAAATACCCCTGTCAACTTTAAAATTTGAATTCTAGATGATTAAGTTAAGTAGAATAATCAAATACTAGCTCCTTCCAATTATTTTAATGTTGTTTTAGTTTTTTTTAGAATATTTGTATAATAAATGCCATTTTAATATGCCCCCATTATCTCATATATATCCATAACAATCATTTAAATATTTAAAACTCTTATCTACTTAAAGGTGAATCATCATCAATCTCTATAAAACCTATATTTCAAATTCTAAGAAGTCTATGGATAGTTATTTATGACATTTTAATATTTAAATCTTAATCATTCAATTTACTTATAATCATATTTTTATTGTTAAATTATAAATAATACTCCCTCCTATTTTTTGTAAATGTCATTTTGAAAATTTTAAGATAAATTAAAAATATTTTTATATCAAAATTAACCTTAATTAATACTCCCACAGTCCCATAATTTATGTAACTCTTACTGTTCATGATGATTTTGTGATAAATTGATAAAGTGTTGGGGGTAGAAAGGAGAAATCAATTTTATTGAAGAGTAGAATAATATTTATTAAATGTGATAAAGTGTTGAGGGTATGAGAGAGTGGCATGTTGTAAATAAGTGAGTGTTTGAAGGGTGTGAGTTAAGATGAATATTTTCATTTTAGGAAATGTTACATAAACTATGGGACAAAAAAAAAGAAGAGAAAAAGTTACATAAACTACGGGAAAAAGAGAGTAATAATTAAATATTTTGAATAATAATAATTATTTGCTGTAAAATTATTTACATAACACATTTTTAGAAAATTTGAAAATTTAAATAATCGTGTTAAGGGTAAATATGAGATAATGGGGAAATAAAATGTCAAAACGACATTTATTATAAAAATATTCCAGCAGGCTAAAACGACATTTTAAAAAAACTAGAGGAAAATGTATTATTAAATGTAATATATTTTTAATTGTGTAGCATGTTGACTATTAAGAAATTTAATATTATTTTATAATATAATTTTATTTTTAACCCGCGTAATACATATAACCTAGTTCCCTATAAATAATACATATAACCTAGTTCCCTATAAATATGCCGTGTGAATAATTTTCTCAAACGATAGTAATTGTTATTAAGAATATTTAATTATTATTAAATAATAAAATTGATTTTGACATAAAAAATATATTCAATTTATTCTAAAAAAATTAAAATGACATCTAAAAAGAATAAAAAGGATGTGGGTGGGGTGGGGGTTGCAAAATACACAATATTTCATAAAAATCATTTTTATTTTGTTTGGAAGCAAATATTATGACCCCTATGTGGATAAGCTATTATTAATTGTTCCACGCGCAAAACGTTGCGCCAAAACTCGTAGTGCGCCTTTTGTTATCAAGACAAAAAAGTTGGAGGACCAAACAAAGAATCTCCTAAAAAGCAGAGGGCTTAAGAATAAATAAATATAGCTCATCAATCATAGAGGAGGCCACGAGCTAAACAAAAAAAATAATTTTATTGATAAGTTCACCCCTTTCCCCCTGATCCCACATTCTCACGCCATTTCTACTTCAACAACATACGGTACACTCTCTCTCTCTCTCTCATAAATTCTTGATTTTTGACGGATGCCCATGTCGGACGCGTTCCTAGTTTTGATGAATATTGTATGCCTGCTCCTCGTAGTTTGATATAATATGGCCCCATTCTCATTTCTCTGCTACTAATTGCTAATTCTGATTGCGGATTTTGACTGTGTGTGTGTGTTTGTGTATACACGTTTATTACATGCAAATATTGGTAGGTTCGAATTGATTCAGTATGCTATGTGAAGTGAATTTGGTGTGGCTGAATGTGTAAATGTATGAAAGCTGGTGATGGAACTGACTGAACAGTGAATTTTGTTGAATTTGAAGTTTTTTATTCAATTGCCACTGTGTCATAACTGAGCTCATCATTAATATGAATGGTGTCATCGAATTGAATGCATAGCTATAAATACATTGATTTGATTCTCTCAATGGTCTTTGAAATTCGTTCTGTTTTTGGGGTGATGGTTGGCAATATATGCTTTGGAAAATGGTATGGAACGTGTTCAACGTTTAACATTTATTTGTGCCGAGAAAGCATACCAAATCGTGGAGGTATTTCATGCCTAAGATAACTAAGAGTTTACCCATTTTGGAAGTTTTAATAACTAAACATGTAAATATATTACATTGGGAATATCAATATGTTTCCTGAAATATTCAGCAAATATAGTCACACTTGATACAAACTGAAGCAAATCCCTTTGGGTATACATTGTGCAGCGTTGTTTCCTTGATTGTTGTGTTACTATTGTAGCATAATGGTTTTCCCCCGTGCAATTTAAGATGCTTTTGATGTCACCTTTAGCATAACTTTTGATAAATTTAAGATCATTTCTCGTCGATTTTCCCCTTTCCAGCTATAGGTTTTGATTCTTCAACATGGGTTCATTAGTTGGTCAATTTGTTTTACCTCCAAATAACGGTCACAAGATATGGGAAGATCCATCTTTCATCAGGTGGAGGAAGAGAGATGCTCATGTTCCAATGCATTGCCATGAATCAGTCGAAGGTGCTTGCCCGTGTTCATCGTGTTCTGTTTAATTACTTTTAAGCTATTTCATGTTTCCTTTAAGGGATTGAATATTTAATTTCATGTTTCCTTTTGATACTTTGTCTTCTAAAATTGAGTCATGTTAGGATCTCTGAGGTATTGGTGTGAACGCAACAAAGTAACTCTCTTGGTTTCAAAGGAAGCTGTTTGGGATGACGATGCTGTTTCTAAGGCACTCGACTGTGCTGCATATTGGGTCAAGGACCTGCCTTTCGTCAAATCTTTATCTGGAAATTGGAAATTTTTTCTGGCCTCCAGTCCTAGTGATGCCCCTTCTGAATTTTATGATAGTTCATTTCAAGATTCTTCATGGAATACTATACCTGGTAATATCTTTGCTTTATGTTGTTGCAATAATGAATTTGTCTTCTGCTAAGTGTGGTCTATTTCCCTTTATGGCCAACAATGGCAGTTTTAGTATATTAGACTAGGAACTTATACTTTAGGCGGTTTGTTTTCAAGATTAGGAGAGGTGATATTGGTTTCTTGTTCAACAATATTTCTAAAGTTAATTTAGTCGTTGACCCACCTAAGGTTGTGTTTAGGTTAGGGGATTGATTTGAGCAGAGATTTTGGGATAAGGATTCCAAATTACTCAATATTTGGTGGATTTCATATCTACTCAAATGTAATGGAGTTAAATCCTTCTTAATATGAACCCAAACTTTAAGGGGACATTTAACATCCACTCTCCAGTTCTTCGACAATGTAAGCTAATCCCATCGAAATATCTTGGGATGGAGGTTGAAGTTAAAAAACAATTTATTTGCCTATTGAAAAAGGAATATTTTTTTGGAATTCATAAGGCTAACCAGATAGGAAGTTATAAGTTCTTCAGACTTAATATTTATGCTATGTGATGTTTTTTTATCATAAGAATAAAAATTCTCCTCGAATACTACAATGAAAAGATTCTGATCCTGTATTTATTTTTTCTACTAAACACCAACCATCAGATGAAAGTCTGTCATAAAATCGTTGCTATTGTACCAAAATGACGTAGTACAAGTTAAACAATACAATCAAGATAGCGGATTTCTTTTTGTGCAGAACCATATATTTTGGGTTCAACATTCTAAAAATGTAATATGTATTTGGGTTGACAAATTCTTTTGTATGTTTCTGCAGTAATGATAAAATTAGCATTGCTGTCAATTGTATTTGTTGATACATGTATCTTTTCCTATTGAACCAGTTCCCTCCAATTGGCAGATGCATGGATTTGACAGGCCGATCTATACAAATGTTGTGTACCCATTTCCACTTAATCCACCTAAAGTTCCAGAAGACAATCCCACTGGCTGCTACAGGACATACTTTTCCCTTCCTAAAGAATGGGAAGGTGAGATTTCGGGGCTAGTCATGAACTCTAGATAAATCTTTATAGTGCTTACACTACACTTACCCATTTTTTATTTTCATGTTTCCAGAAAGAAATCAGTTAAATCCACTATCATATTACTTTAAACATTTTCAAAATTAGTAACGGTAACAAGTAGTTATATGCTATGTTGTTTGGTTGTTACCATCCTTTAAATTCGTTTGCAGGTCGTAGGATATTTTTGCATTTTGAAGCAGTTGATTCTGCCTTCTTTACATGGGTAAACGGACACCCTACTGGATATAGGTTTGTGAATAATTTTGTCAAAACTTTTTTATTTCATACGATTCTTGAAATAAATCTTCACCTGTTAGCTCATATGTTTATATTTTTGCTGTATGTATATGACACACATGCATGTACACACACAAGTACGTTTACACATATGCATATAATTACTTTTTTAATAGATATGTTTTATTGTTTTATAAACTTTCTTTCCTTGTGTTGTCAGTCAAGATAGCAGGCTACCAGCTGAATTTGAGATTACCGAGTTTTGCCATCCATGTGGATCTGAGCAGAGAAATTGTTTGGCTGTTCAAGTAATGAGATGGTCTGATGGTTCCTATCTTGAAGATCAGGATCACTGGTGGTTATCTGGCATCCATCGTGATGTTCATCTTCTTGCCAAACCAAAGGTTTCTAGACTCATCATAGGGGAAATCTCTAGTGTGTTTGCAATTTGTTGGCTTTTATTTATGAATATTATCTTAGTGATTTCTGAAACTAACTTTAGAGATGAACTACAATTTGTGGTTGATATAACATTAAATTGAATCACGCCGCAATGATAATTTTTTTCCGACTAAACTGGATGAAACTTGAATAACTTCTGTTCAAAATGCTATAAAAAATTCGACGGAGTCCTTCAACATAATCAAACACGTCTGAGGTAGTGCGGTACTTGCAATACAAGTTATTTGATTCAAGTTTGCGATGAATCTGCAGGTCTTTATTGCAGATTACTTCTTCAAAACGAACGTGGCGGAAGATTTTTCTAGTGCAGAAATACAGGTACAATGAACAGTTTGTGTGCTTTTACAGCATACTACACACTAATTGAGAATGCTAGTGCATCTTCTGATATGGGCACATGTAGTCTATCAATTGAAGCCACCACCTTTTCAATTTATTGCCCATTTTTGCTGAGTTTTATAAGCCCTTAAAACAGCTTATACATGTTCGGAAATTTAGTGTTAATGCTTTATCTTGTGAGCTCCAGGTTGAAGTCAAAGTTGATCACTCCACAATAAATACTGAAAGCTCAATAGAAACTGGGAATTGGTTCAAAGTATCTGAAGACAAGTTTATTTCAATCTTCACCGTTGAAGCTGAACTATTTGATACAGGCACCAGCAACGAAAATGCTAATCTGCTATCTACGAGTGTGGCTCATTTACAGCTGACTAATTCTGTTGATTATTATCTTGGCTTCATAGGATACCAACTTAAAGGCAAACTGCGGATGCCCAAGCTGTGGACTGCTGAGCAAGTAAAAGTTCTTTTGACATATAATTTCTATGAGCTTTCTGCATAAAAGATATATAGCTAATTATTCAACCATATGGGAGTCTGTTTCTGCATACTGTTTAGGACAATGGCAAAAACTTCTATTCACCAGTTGCACCGTGCAACTGGTGCAATTTTGGCTAATGCTTGGTTCGTTCATAATCTGATATGTTCCCTTGTAAATAGCTTGATTCATTTTTAGTGAAAATTGGGAAAAATTGCACCAGTTGCACGATGCAACTGGTGCACCTAAGTGTGAGTTCTTTTCTTTTATATATGATTACGTTACTGAACTATGCTCGACATAGTTCACACTTGAAAGAATATATCTGAACAAAATGTTAGTTCTGAACTTCTGAGAGTATAAATTTTGCTGCACTGTACTTTGGTGCGTATCATTTTATTAACACCTCTATATTTGGTATGCTATGCTCTTCTTTTTATTTTATTTATAATAATTCTGTACTTTCCTGTTATGAAAGCGATTTTGTAATGACAAACTGAAACAGCTTATGTGAATTTCTATTCCTAATGTAATTTGCTACATTTTTTAACAAGATTGGTGCTTGATATCACTTTGCCTTTGAATCCATTGATGACTAATCCAAGTATTTCTGCAGAAGCTGACACACATATAGTTTACAATTTCATTTATTGTACCTCTTATCAGTTACTTGTATAATGACAGCCAAATCTTTATACTCTTGTTGTCACCCTCAAAGATGCATCAGGGAATATTGTTGATTGTGAATCATGCCAAGTTGGCATACGACAAATATCGAAAGCCCCAAAACAATTGCTCGTTAATGGACAACCTGTGATGATTAGAGGGGTGAACAGGCATGAACACCATCCTCGTCTTGGGAAAACCAACTTGGAGTCGTGCATGGTTCAGGTAATGGATCACTTGTTTTAAATGGTATTAATTGTTTTACTAAAAGGTATTAGTTGATCAGTATTAGCTGTTTTCACTGAATAGTATTCGTTGTTTTCATTGAACAGTTGTGCACCAGTGGCACGGTGCAACTGGTGCACTCAAGTGTTTCTCTTTCATACATCTGTAGTACGGCTCTTTTATATGCATGTTTATTTGTTATATTTGCGTAGGATTTAGTTGTGATGAAGCAAAACAATATCAATGCTGTTAGAAACAGTCATTATCCTCAACATCAACGATGGTACGAGCTATGTGATCTGTTTGGTATGTACATGATTGATGAGGCAAATATTGAAACACATGGTTTTCATCTTTGGTCAAACGTAAAGCATCCTACAAACGAACCGATTTGGGCATCTGCCATGTTAGATCGAGTTATAGGAATGGTTGATAGGGACAAAAACCATGCTTGCATCATTTCTTGGTCTTTAGGAAATGAGTCAAGCTATGGGCCTAATCACGCTGCTATGGCAGGTATCTTTTTATCAACTAGTTCTTGCTTTGTCTAGTCAATGTTTAGAGTTAATTTCACAAATCTTCCTATATCTTTGTCTGAATCCAATTTTAGTCCTTTTTCTTTGTACTTTATCAAATTTGGTCCCTTAGGCCGGAAAATTCAATTTTCCGCAAATCATTTTTGGGAATGTTTATGCCCTGCAGCCAAATTGAACCGTGATCCTTCCACCAAAAATAAAATTTCTGGAGTTGTGGTAATCGGATTGACTGATTGAGAATTGGAGTAGCAATGGAACGGGTTGGACGAGAAAAAGCATTTGGTATAGGACACAACTTTCGACTCACCGGAAAATGGCCAGAAATCGGCCAAGAAGTACCAATTGGCGAATGAATAGTGATTCACCCACCAAAAACAAAATTCCCTGAGCTTTAGTACTCAGATTGAGAAATTGAAAGTATCAATAGAACGGGATGGATGAGGCGAATAGTTTGGTATAGGACACAACCTTCGACTCACCAGAAAATGATTTTTTCGGCCAAATATTTTAATAATTTCTGGCTAAAAAGGACCAAAATTGACACCAAAAGGACCAAAATTGATAAAGTAAAACGAAAAGAAGACTAAAACTGATTCATGATGATTTGTGAAATGAACTTGCAATGTTTAATGTGGCTCTTTCACATTCAAATTCTTATAGGGTGGATACGAGGAAAGGATTCAACTAGGGTTGTACACTATGAAGGTGGGGGAGCCAAAACAGATTCAACGGATATTGTATGCCCCATGTACATGCGTGTTTGGGACATGGTTAAAATAGCTCAAGATCCAGCTGAGAAACGCCCTTTGATACTATGCGAGTATGCTACTCTGTTTTGAAATGCTTATTACGATTCTGCCACACAATGACACAATCTTGTAGAATATGCATTAAGATGCTAAAAAAACTTGCAGGTACTCACATTCAATGGGAAACAGCACCGGGAATATTCTTGAATACTGGGAAGCAATTGACAGCACATTTGGTCTGCAGGGAGGCTTTATCTGGGATTGGGTTGATCAGGTTTATGTCTAGTAATGATTCAAAAATCACAAAAGTCTTAGCTTCTGGGTTTCAACTGAAAATTATAAATTAGAGAAAATCATATATTTCATGCAAAATATGTAATGTCATGACCATTACATTGCATTTCTACATTTTTTTTGAAGGTCAAATGATGCAATACGAAGTTACATGAGATGACATTGCATTTCTACATTTTTTTGAAGGTCAAATGATGCAATATGAAGTTACATGAGATGACATGATGGTCTAATGCGCTTTAATTTATTAGAGAAGAAAAAAAAATGTTTACAGAAAGTGTTTTCTGTGCCAATTTATTGTTTTCTGATTGTATGTAGGCAGACTGTTTCCTTCACCGATGTGTTAAAAATTAGTTAAGAAGGGAAAAAAGAATTTACTTAAGTTTCCTAGATATCAGTTTTGCAAAAAAATTTAGTAAGATGACTGAACAATTTTGTGTTTTGCAGGCATTATTGAAGGAGGGTGCAGATGGTATCAAACACTGGGCATATGGGGGTGATTTTGGGGACATCCCAAACGATCTGAACTTTTGCCTTAATGGCCTTGTATGGCCCGACAGAACTCCACATCCAGCTCTACAGGGTAAAACAAATGCTCATATTTCATCACAACTCATATTACTATCAGTTTTATCATGATCATTATTCAATCCTTTTCATAATTTTCAGAGGTAAAATTTGTGTACCAGCCCATCAAATTATCACTCAAAGATGGGACTGTTAAGGTATTATTTTATATAAAAATGAATTTCTTAATTTCTTTATTCAACATCTCTTGATCCTCTGAAACTTGCCTCTTAGATTACAAACACACACTTCTTTTCCACAACTCAAGGCTTAGCATTCCACTGGTCAGTACTCGGTGATGGTTTGGAGTTAGGTTCTGGAGTTCTCAGCCTACCGGCAATAAGTCCTCAGAAAACTCACGACATAAAATGGGATGCAGGCCCTTGGTACGACTTATGTCGTACTTCAGATGCATCAGAAGTATTTTTGACAATCACCGTAAAGCTATTGAGCTCCACTCGATGGGCTGAAACTGGTCATATAGTTTCAGCTGCACAAATTTTACTGACTGTAAAACAAGATATTGTTCCTCATGTAGGTGTTGTTGCTTTACTTGATTTTGGCATTAGCAAGTATTTTCTGTTTCTGTAAAATTTGAAATTTTTTTATGGTTTCAGATCATTGACGGTGCACAGTCAGCTTTGTCTACTGAAGTTCTTGATAGTTCTATCGAAGTTAAGAATTCGAACAGGTGGGAGATCAAGTTTAACAAACAAACTGGAGCCATTGAGAGCTGGAAGGTAATTTATAATTTCAGGGTTCAGTATATTCCCCACTATCATTTCCTACATAGCATTTAGGGGTATTTACAAATTACCATTGAAGTTTAGCAGAATTTCTTAATAAATAAGAAAAAATACTATTGAAATATGTTTCTCACATACTCCTCGGTGGAGTACTACAAAAAGCCCTTTGAAGTATGTATTTTCCTAAAGCACCTCCTCAATTGGTGCAATTTTTTGGAGACATAATTTTGTCGGTTTTCATGTCCTGGAAGTACAATTTTACTTCCAACATTTGTTCCCAACGTTGGTTGAGCATCCATTGACTGATGGAATTAACTATTTGAGAGTGCTAAATGTAACTAATAATTTTCAAATAATTACATTTAGCACTCCCAAATAGTTGATTCCAACAGTAAGAAGAGCAGTCAACTAACCGTGTGACCAAATGCTGGAATAGAAGTGTAATTCCAGGATCAAGTTTTAAAGTGCAAGGAAGAGGGGGGCCAAAACTGGGAAAAGGTTAATTTTAGCGACCAAAAATGATATTAACCCTTATTTTTCCGTCGAAAATGTTTAAAGTTTGTATTGTCTTCATGAAAATCTTGTTCTTGAAACCATATCTCGTCTGGGAATGACCAATAGGTGGACAGCGTCCCGATCATGAGCAAAGGCATACAACCATGCTTC